>JACEGR010008568.1:0-35422 GCA_014170235.1 Listronotus bonariensis | reverse complement strand
GTTTTACCCATCTATTATTGATCTGTAATACCTTAGAAACGGAATATGTTATGGTAGCAATAATACCTGCTATCACACCTAGGGCATTATAAGCGGGCATTATGATAAAGCCCGCTTATAATGCCCTAATTCGCTAATATGGAAATTTTATTGCTTATCCAAATTTATTTCTCTCATAATAAAGATCAAGTTTATACAAACATATGTATTAAAATAAAATCAATAACTTACCAGTTCCTGAAAATATGCCATTAAAACGGTTTCGGTTATTTGAAGAATTGCGTTCGCATTTTTCCAAATACCAAATATGCCATACTCCCGATCATACTGTTGCCTTGATTTAACTGGCAAAAGATTTTCGGTCGCTTATATGGCCTTTTCTCTTATATTTTGTGGAATTTCTTCCATTTTGAGCAAATTGTTAAATAAAAAATGCCAACTGACTAACTGATAGAAACATCAAAGTCAAACTTAACACCAGTCATTATCTACTTACGTATACAGGTACAGGTGCAACTTATTTTTATATTGCGAATAAATAATGTAATTAGTCATTGAAACACTCTTTTTGGATAAAACATAAATCATTGTATGCACCACGGGCTTTACTGGACTATAATGCCCATCAGGTCGAAATCTAGCTCTCGGGCTATTTCGACCTTCAGGGTATTATAGTCCTAGTAACGCCCTTAATACATAAATAACTATTATTTCACTGAGGTATCGTACCAAGTAAGACCTTTTAAATTACTATCAAAAATAGTTTTAAGAATTATTCATAGCTTACAGACGTGTTACAAGACAACTAAAATACGATGGGGATACCAGAGTTAAAAAAATCGCCTTGTATGTCAAAAACGACGAGATCTTTTAGTGTTATTAACATACCCTGCAATTTCAACGAAATTGAGACTACTACTACTACTAACCCGTAAAGCGTTTTCTAAAAACGTCACTTGATAAGATCCCATATAACATTTTTTGCCGGCGTTGTACATTTAATTTACTGACATTGCCAACACTCTTTATTAATGGCAAGGCATTGGCAAAAAGGTATCAAAAAGACGCGAAAGTGGGCAATTGGCCGTTATTAGGCCACGTGTTGCAGATAAAGTGATGGCATCCGTCATTAATAAGTTATTGGCAAAAAAATGCGTTTAGGATAATGGCATTTATCATTAAATAAGTATTGCAGGTTTTATAAGTTGAATGTCCCAAAAGTTAAATAACATATTTAGAATTTTGTAAAAATTACATAATATAAATTTTTATACCGTAACAATAAACCAAAAAATAAAAAGTATGTAATAAAATAATAAAAAAGATAGTAAATCAAAAGAAAACTCTTTAAAATAGTAAGTATTTAAGGGACACTTACACTCAATTTTTAGATCCAAAACATAGGGAGAAATTTTTAAAGGAGTTAAATGCCAAAAAGAAAACTATTAAATATATATATATATTTTTTATTAACACGTCTTTAAAACTTTTAATAAGGCAACTCCCTGATTTCATATAATTTTTTTAGGTAACTACAAATTTCAAAGGTTTTAAACGAAATGTTTACAGCTCCTAACAGTCTACTTGAATAACCCGCCTTCTTGACTAGCCATCACCCATTAATTACACCACACACACTAATTAGGTAATGAATACACTTAATTATGTCTACTAAAACGTCTTTTCTTTAAAAAGAAACTAAAAAGCTAGAAAACCACGTAGAAAACAATTGCACAAAGCGGCCAAACAAAAGCAAGGTTGCCTCATCTGTCAAATTATTAAATCTTGTATTTCGGCTAAGCGGGAAATTTGAATTTATCACCTTTGGTGGAAATCGTCGAAATTAACCTAGCTAATTTTACCATCATTTTATTTGCATGATTTGTATCAATAAAATGTTAGGAAAAGGCCATTTCCTTTAAATTGTGTAAAAAAACATAAAATAATATTGTTTAGCCGCCATTATAAATAAAACAGATAAAAAAATTGCTCGAATGTTAGTTAAATTCCAATGTTAATAATATGGTTTGAAAAGTATAAATATGCGTTGAAGGTTTGCCTTCAAAAATCCAATATGTATTTGCCTGCAACAAAAAGGCATGCTTTATTTAATCAGGATTGGTATGCCGCCATTTTTATATGCTTGCCGGCAATTCGCCTGCATATAAAATTTATTGGCAATTGAGTGTTTATTTAGGGTTAAGTTTTTAATGCGTATTAGATGTTTGCATAATATTGCCACCAATTGCCAATACTTTACCATCAATGCCAATATGAAAAATGTTTATTGCCGGCAAATAGTGTTTGCTGGGATGTTTAAAACAGGGAGGGTATAATCAAAACTTCCTTGTACTTCCCTGTACGAGTATAACCATTTCGTGGATTTTTTCCTCAGAATACAATAATCTAATTAGAAAAGATTTGAAACAAAAACAAAAGAGTTACACCACAAATGACGCATGTTTTAAATGGAATACCCCGTATATTTTTATATCAATGGATAGGTATTGTCACGAGGAATTCGGTGATATATAGGCAGTGCCGTATTATCCATTAGGCTGACTAGGCTACAGCCTAGGGCACCATGAAAAAATAGGCACCAGACAGGGGAGTAATAGGCGTTTAGACAGAGGAGTTTTTAAAAAATTTAGGCGCTCTGGGACTTGTAGCCTAGGGCGGCTCATAGGGTTAATACGGCCCTGGATATAGGGGTTGCTGGGTTTATTTGCTGCGATTCTGATGCAATTGTTTAAAAACTGCATGATATTATAAGCGCCTTTACACACTAAGCCGGTTTTGGCGGACAGAGAGATAAAGAATTATTTGAAGCCTTTGAGTTTGCCGACTTTTACCGTTCTCTGCGTATAAAAGGTTTCATTTGACTCCATACACTTCGATAGCGTTGGTCCGGCTCATGTATTTCCGTCTTCAGTAAGGATAGACTTACCTAAAAAACCTGGCTCCCACAGGTCACAGGTGCTTATTTGTCAAACTTAAAGAAGTAAATGAAAGTACTCGTCTTAACCAAGAACCTCAAATAATATCGACGACCTTAGAAAGGCCAAGGAGTGGTTGTAGATCATGTTTCGAAAACAACGGGTGTCATATAGAACATTTAAATCAGTAATATTATAATTTTTGTTATTAGTGTTCTTATTACTACCATATTTTACCCGTATTGTATTTTAATTTTTTCCGTTTATTGTATTTTTGATGCCTGGTTTAGAATTAGATATATCATATCATTTTTAGGATACCAGTATAGAAACCAAACTGTCAATCATAGGCAAATCATGCATTGAATCCTTTTCACCAATTTGCTATGTACTCTCCTAAAATTTACCGCTGCAACGACCCCGCATGTTTAAGCAGAACAAAATCAGGGGCTTACACCGCTTCCGTCTTTTGTTGGACGGTGACGCGATCCCACCTCTAATATGTCCTATGCTTTTAATTCCTTATGGTCGTCCAGTTGGTTCCACACCTGTAAAATATAATTTGAAGCCGTTCATCTGATAAAAACCTCATTATCCAAGAAGTAAAAAACGTATTTTTAAAATTCTTGTCTTTGACAAATAAGTACCTGTGACCTGTGGCAGCCAGGTTTTTTTCAGGTAAAACTATCCTTATAGTATCATGCAGTTTTTAAACAAACCTAAGAAAATAAACCCAGCAACCCCTATATTACCGAATTCCTCGTGAGAATAGAGACATTTTGCACCCCTTATTTTGCAATTCCGTTGTGGTTAACTTTATTCTGAGACTGCGCAGTAACGCAAACATGATCCGTTATCGTTATTAACCATACCGGACTCCTTTAATTACGGATGAATACTTAGCTTATCGTTATCGTTATCGTTATTGTTAAACTGCGTGGTTGCCGGATTGTAGAAATTTTAATATCAATTATTTAAAAGGTTAAAATTTTAATGCCGTATTAATTAAAATATCATTTATACCTAGGCTCTAATTAGCGAAAAATCTATAGCAGTAATAAAAATCACATAGTGCTAAGAAATTAAAACGGACTTGCACTTTTACGGATATTCTAAATCAGTAATTAATTTAGATGTTACAATCTGGCACACTTGCTTTTTATTCTACTACCAAACCTAACCTTACTTTTTGAGTTTTGCTTATACTGTATTGTTTGCATCTACTTTAAAAATGAAATTAACAGAAGTGTTTGCATATATTTAAATATCAATTTATATCTTATGAAGAATAAAAGTAAATACTGATTCTTCGTTAACTTTAAAATCGGTGAACCACAGGCAAAAAATAAGGGTATGTGTCGAAAGCGCAGACGCAAGATATATTTCTTAAAAGAGGCTGCAAAATCTCTGTCTAAAACTGCTGCCGTAATCGTTATGTTTAATAACGATAACCATAAGGGAGGCCAAAAAACGTCTGCTATTTTAAGAGGTGCAAAAATGTCTCTAATCTCTATCCATTGATATAAAAGTGTACGGGGTATTCCATTTAAAAAATACGTTACTCGTGCTGTAACTCTGTTTTTATTTAAAATGTTTTTCTGATTAGATTAATAAATTCTACGGAAAAATACACGAAATGGCTATATTCGTTTTAAAAAAAAAAGTACAGGGAAGTTCAAAAATAAGGCCCTGTTTCCTTTAAAATGAATAACCCTCTACTTTTTATTCTGTTTTAAATTAGCTTATACATCTATTTATTAGCTTAGAATATTAACAATAATAAACAATATTATTTATTGAGAATGCAAATATTTCTTTGACGCGGAAGTGTTGTGATATTAATAAAAAAATTTCTCCTTATATTATGAATAGTATAAACTGAGTATTAAAATTTTATTAATGTTTAAGAAGACTTAATTGATTTTATGCAAACTATGGAAAAGCAGTTCTTTAACTTTAAATTTTCACATAAAATTTAATTCTTTACAACATTTACTTCTACAGTTTTGTTCTATTTTTAAACATAGAAGTACTTTAATGTTGGTTATTTTTCATATTTTTAATTATAGCTCATTTTGTATATTACCAATCAGAGTAACTAACTATTAACTACAAATAACCAATTCCGTATTTGTTTTTAAAGATGTGTTATCTAACTCCATCATGTTGTATTTATACAAAAAATTCCTGGCAGAATTATTTACCTTTAATCTTTATAATTTATAAAATAAATTATTATGCTTTTTTAAAAAATATGTTTAATTAGCAAAA
The DNA here is from genome assembly GCA_014170235.1 of Listronotus bonariensis. Lineage (NCBI taxonomy): Eukaryota > Metazoa > Arthropoda > Insecta > Coleoptera > Curculionidae > Listronotus > Listronotus bonariensis. The sequence goes on along the minus strand of JACEGR010008568.1, from coordinate 30,215 downwards.
TGTTCCTCTAAAGAACCTTGACAACAAAAACGTTTTTCTTTTTCTTCTTTTTTTTCAAGTCTGGTTCTGAAATATCGAAGCATCAAGATAATAAAAGTGAACAAAGAATCATCTTTTGAAAATGTGGTTGTCCTTAGATTAACATTTAATTGAGCGAGTTAATGTATAAATTATTAAAGAGGTGCATAAAATAAAGTATTATTTCTAGTTATATTCAGGGCGACAGTACAGTGGAAGAGACTATATCTACTGTACAAAGGCAAAAGAGTCTAATCGCAAAATTGGTCATTTTCATGTTTTACACCGATTTAAGGTGGATGCCGTAGCACGTTAAATGAGCTAAAACGCGATTCGCTGCCGTTTTTTAAATATTTGTTTGAGAAAAAACTTGTATATTAAAAGTTTCTTAAAATGATCCAAAGATCATTGGAAAGTTAGTTATTTTTACGGTTTTGTAATTTTGGAAAATGTATTGTCTTAATTAATACCATTACCAAAAATCAATTAACTTTCCGATAATCTTTGGATTATTTTAAGAAACTTTTCTATGTACTACTTTTTCTCAAAACAAATATTTGAAAAACGGCAGCCAATCGCGTTTTAGCTAATTTAACGTGCTACGGCATCCTCTTAATGTACAAAAAGAGTTCTTAATTTTGATATTTAAACGGTGTTTCTAGGAAGAGGGGTTTAATGTTAAATACAATAGAGCTGTATTGTTTAAAATGAAGTAACAAGTGTAAAAATCTCCTACAACAAAAAATGTGTAGTATTGGCAAATATATCTTGTTGCTCATTTCTATAAAACACGCTGTTTAGAATGCCATTGAACTGAAATTCCAATTTTTTATTTCGTAACCCAGATTGTATTAAAAACAATGCCAAGATTAACAGAATCAAGTACAACTGGCTCATATATTGTATAACCTATTACACCCAAGATTACACCTTTACAAAAAAATCAATATACTTTAATTATTTAATAATTAATAGTTTAAAAAAACTAAAAAAACACGCTTTTATATGCAACCGAACTAAAAATTAGAAAATAATTTTTCATTAAAAAATATTGTCATTTCATAGTAAAAAGCGTGGGGTGCATTTTACTATTTTTTCATAACTTTTCCATCATAGATATTTGCAAATATAATAATTATAACATTTAATATATTTATCACCCCACGCTTTTTACTATGAAATGACAATATTTTTTTTAATGAAAAATTATTTTCTAATTTTTAGTTCGGTTGCATATAAAAGCGTGTTTTTTTAGTTTTTTTAAACTATTAATTATTTTTCATTTTTAGTTTCTGCTACTCTTGACAAAATGGCGAAAAATTTTTTTAATGAACAAGAGTGGCAAATTTTAAAATTTTTCCAACAGATTGCAACTCACTAAAAAATTTCTTCTTCATTAAGTAGCAAAGTTTGAAATTTTGCCAACAGATGGCAATCCAGGCAATGTTTGGACCGTTGCCAATATATTGCAACCCACTAAAAAATGTCTTCTTCATTTAATAGCAAAGTTTGAAATGTTGCCAACAGGTGGCAACCTAGGTGTTGTTTTTATATTTTTATAATATAAAGGAAATTTTTTTTTCCTGGCGATCCAAAAAAAGAATGTTAATTTTTATTAATTGCACATTATGTATTATGTATACATTACACATAATGTAATTTTTATTATGGAATCCTTGAAGTAATGGTGCAACTAACCCTATATTTTTATTGTTCATAAAAATTGAACACCCATGGTGCAACTAACCAAATTGTGTAAAAACTAAAAAATTTCTTCTTCATTTAATAGCAAAGTTTGAAATGTTGCCAACAGATGGCATCCTAGGTGTTGTTTTTATAATATAATGGAATTTTTTTCCTGGCGATTCAAAAAAGATAACGGGATACTGTTTTTAAATTATTGCATCTTCATCGGTCCTTGACACGTGTGCAAAGTTTCAAAGAAATCGAATAGCTGGAAGTTGGTTAAAATTAGGCTCAAAGATTCCGTTACATAGATAGATAGATAGATAGTTACAACCTAAGTTAATAAAAGCGTGTTAAAAATAGTATAAACGCTTACCATGTTTAGACACTTTAAAAGGTTCATAGGCAAATAAAGCAACAACAGAGCGGGTCTGATGCGTCACCGCATCAGGAAATGTTGAGTCAGTCAGTCAGTCAGTGGAAAATTGACGACTTTTGGACCTTCATATCTTTATAACGGTTTGAGCTAGCTTTAGAAATTTGTACTGCTAGTTGTCCTTATGGATATTATCGATACACACGTAGTTTTATGTATTTACGTTAAATAGGTTTTGAGTTAAGAAGGTGTTAAAAGTGGCACCAAGTGGTTCGTGTTATATTACACGAGGCGCAGTAACCAGCTTCTTTGCTTGAAGTTGGCTTAACATGCTGCCGCGTGTCTAGATAACAAAAATGGAAGAATATTTTCACCGACTTCCAGATTTTCATGAGGGGTGGTATCCGTAAATTATATGTATGTACCTACACTGCAGCAAGTGTGGTAAATTTTAAAGAGAACAATTTTAATGATAAAATGTGTTTCCAACCACCAAAAAAATTGAATCGAACAAGAATAAAATTTATCGAACAACCTGGTAGTTTATATTATGTTGATAATAAAATGGTTGGAAAGCGATACCAAAATCCATTTATAACAAAATTAATAATCTTGTTCATCACTTTGGTGGATTACCTTCACATTTCTGGGACCTGGTTTTATTTTGTTTTTATTTTCGTCCGCATCTTTGTTAATAAACGTGTATTGAACTTCGGACTAAAATGGTATTAAAATTCAGGTCCGTATTTATGTAAGTAGAATATTTACACAAGCAAGACAAGAAGTATTCAGTGAATTTTGTACTAATCTATACACGCGACTGCGTGTCAAGCCAAGTTCAAGCAAAGGAACTGGCTACAGCACCGAGTGTAATATACACATATATTGTTCCTCATATCTGGAGCATGGCGTTCCCCACAACCCTAGCCATTTTTGATTCTATTCAAAGAAGAGCTATTCGTCTCATTAATGATCCCTCACTTACAGAAAGGCTTCCCTTTCTTGCCCATCGGTAGGTAGGTACTTTCATGGCTTTTGCTCTGAAGAATTGTCCAGTACAGTTCCTCCACTCACGGTTCCCAACAGAGAAACTCGTGGTTCCGCGCGTATGCACGGTCCAACTGGACAGGCCCCGAACTTCTCACTTTGTTCGTTCTTTTATCCCTAGAGTTTCTAGATTTTGGAACCTGCTGCCCGCGGAGGTCTTTCCTTCCCCCGAAATCTTCAAGTATTTAAGTCCCGTGTCAACAAACTCTCTCTTACCTCGCTTAAGACACCCACGGTACGTTAGTATTTAGGCTTTTAGCCTTCGTGGTTTGTCCAAAGATAAAAACACGAACCACTTGGTGCCACTTTTGACCCCTTTATAACTCAAAATCTATTTAACGTTAACACATGAAACCATGTGTGTTTATTAACATCCATAAGGACAACTGGAAGCCCAAATTTTATGAAGCTAGCTTAAACGGTTATAAAGATATGAAGGTCCAAAAGTCGTCAATTTTCCATTGACTGATTGACTGACTTATATGTAGATCAAAAACCTAACCCACTTCCAGATGACCTAGAAACATGAAATTTGGGATCCAGCTTGGTAGTTGTTTGTAAGCGTGGGGTCAAAATCTGAAAATAAAAAAGGTTAAAAATAGGGAGGGTTTGCTATATAACAAAAATATAAAAATAAAATTGTGAGATGTTAAAGTAGGTTAGATTTGACTTGGACAGTTTTAATAATGAATTAAAGAAAAACAAATCAGTTGAATAACTTTATAAACTGAATGATGTAATGAAAAATATAAAAAAGTCCTACCCTGTATATTATCACCAATATCATCATTAAACAAATATTTAAGAACATTAAGTATACCTAACTTTATTAGTTTCGGAAATATGGTCACCAAATTCAGTAATTTCAATCAAATATTTAAGTAATTATTAAAGTACCGCCATTTTGTAGTAGGTGCAGGTATTAACTTTATATTTTATGGTTATAAAGTACTTCGCCGAAAGCTTTAAAATGATGTGCTACAAGACCAAGATCGTTTGACTAGGTAAGGTTGCCTCGTAAGCCTTGCAACATGGCGGACCATACGTCACATATGTATTTTGCTCATTATTTAATGAAGTTTTTAACAGTGTACTTTGTGTTTTTTGTCAATATTAAAGAAATACTTTTAAATACTGTTAATTCCAGTTGTTACCGTAACTTCTTTATTTCCTATTAATAAATTATTTAACAATAATTATTCTAGCTGATTTTTAAATATTGTATATCGCGTTTTTTTCAAAATGGCGCCCAACTGTGAGTTTGACTTTTTATCTGTCATTTCTTGCGTACAATTTGCTTTATGTTGTCTAACCAAAGTCCTTAATTTTTTATAAAAAAATATGCCAAACCATTCAAAAGGGAGTAGGCTGACTTTAGATTCGCACTGTATTTAATTAATTGGTATTTAAAAGTTATAATATTTTGACTGGAGGTGTGACTCAAGATCGTTTGACTAGGTAAGGTTGCCTCATTACGTCACATATGTACCGCACTGCTGGTTCCTTGGCGCCAACATAGCAAACAAAGATGTCTAGATGGATAATGCTATGAGGGCGAAAGAGCGCGATATACAATATTTAAAGCAACTTTACCTAGTCAAACGATTTTGGGTGTGCCTGGCGGGTATGAGGTTTTTGAGTTACGTGTGTTTATTGTTAAGGTAGTAAATAGCGCAGAAACTTTGACTTTAAATTATTCTGGAGTTAGGATGTTCCGAATTAGAGTAACTAAAAAAATTGTGCATCGTTTCATCACTATTGATCAGACTAGGGACTACCCCCGCCATACTGAATGAAAACAAGTGCCAAAAGTTTAAGGTTAGGTTTAAACCCAAAAACGCCCTCTAGAATGTGATATTCTTTCGATCTAATTTTTTATTTAATCCATTCCCCTTGTAGCATTGCGATTTCACTCGTTTCTCTAGATCTTTATCGTTTAAATTCGGTGTTTCGATATGTAATCCTTGAATTTTATTACCTAATTAAAAAAAATAAATAAAATTTTGGCATAATATAATATTTTTATGTGCCTAGCAGCAATATTTTATTATTGAATATATTTTTCTTTTAAAAGAATTTGAAGAGGATTTGAAGGTTCTGGCTTAACATTTACCCTTGGGCCACTCTCTTTGTTTCAATATTTGTTTTTTTTTATTTTTTTTAATCTTTGGATAAAACCACGAAGGCTAAAAGCCTAAATACTAACGTACCGTGGGTGTCTTAAGCAGGGTAAGAGGAAGTTTGTTAACACGGGACTTAAAAACTTGAAGATTTGGGGGGAAGGAAAGACCTCCGCTGGCAGCAGGTTTCATAGTCTAGAAACTCTAGGGATAAAAGAACGAACAAAGTGAGAAGTTCGGGGCCTGTCCAGTTGGACCGTATAGGGATGCATACGCGCGGAGCCACGAGTTTCTCTGTTGGGAACCGTGAGTGGAGGAACTATACTGGACAATTCTTCATAGCAGAAGCCATGGAAGTACCTATAAAAAGCGATAAATCCCCCACAGCCCGACGATGGGCAAGAGAGGGAAGCCTTTCTGTAAGTAAAGGATCATTAATGAGACGAATAGCTCTTCTTTGAATAGAATCAAGAATGCTCAGGGTTGTTGGGGACGTCATGCCCCAGATATGAGAACAATATTCCAAGGGCGGTTCGGATTTGGGACACATGAAAGTGTATAAATTAGAAGCGGAAAAATACTTTTTGGCTCGAAAGAGAAATCCAAGCTTTTTGAAGCTGCCGTGGCTATAGATACAATGTGTTATGATGGTTTTTTATCACTCATCGTACCCAAATAAACATATTGTTCTAAAACATTTTTTATAAAATGGCATTTTGGTTTTTAATCTCTTTATTAAACAACTTTAAATATGCAATACGGCGTCCAAATAAATATCAATTAAATATTGCAAAAATTTCGCGCCAAATTTTTGGAGTGGCGCCCTCCACTCTCACCACTTGTCGCTTTGGTTTCCACCTAGTTCTAAATAGTGGTCTTCGCCATGGCCTCTTCGCATGTTTATCTCTTTATAATTCCAATAATGAGAGTCAATTTGAAACTCCCGGTATACATTTTACTTTCCTTTTGTTTGTATTACAAAATTTAAAAAGTTTTTAAAAAGATTTTTAGATTTATATACAGGGTGTTTCAAAAACATACGCCATCGTCCGAGGAGAAGTTCCTTATGCAAAAATAAGAAAAAAAGTACTTATAACCAGGAGTCCGAAAACACCACTTTTTCGAGATACAGGTTATTGTTGGCGTACCAATTTTTTTCCTTAAAAGTATCTAGTTGGGGCTCTGTACGTACGCCACTGACACAGCTATAACCCGCTTTTTACTGTCATGTTCTATATTATAATGCAAATTTGCGTATCAAATTTCATTTAAATTGGTCTTCAAATTATTAAAAAAAAAATGAAAAATCAGTTAAACTTTAACACCCTGTATCTGTAAAAAGAATCGTTTTCGGACCCATGTTTATAAGAACTTTTTTCTTATTTTTGCATAAGGAACTTTTCCCCGGACGATGGCGTATGTTTTTGAAAAACCCTGTATAAATCTAAGCAAATAAAAAATTGATGAGAATAAATCAGCTTTCTTAAATTATTCTAAAACAAAAAACTGCAATTGTGAGGAAACAGTTACATAATGCACTGGTCATAACCTTCACCTTTTGGAAATTTTTCAATTTTTTGTCTGAAATTTTTTAAATTTAAATTTGAATAGCTCTAAGTAGTAATAAAATATGTTAATAAGTTGCTAAATACCTACAGATAATATAACCACCTATACTTGTCCTGTCAGTTAAACATTACCACAGACAATTTTTTCCATTAAAAATGAGGGAATTAACATCAAAACAGCAGCGAAAATATATAAATCGATCTGTAGACCAGTACTTGAATACGCTCACGTATTATTATGTAATGCCAGACCATCAGTACTAAAAACATAAGTGTAGCCGAGAGATCAGCCTTAAGAACAATTTCAAAAATACGTCATCCTGAAAATCCCCTACACAATCCCAGCAACCAGCTCCTGTATCAAAAAACAGAAATCCAGCATATCGAACAAAGGTTAATAGACCTGACAAAAAGTTTGCAGCAAAACCAAAAATATGGAGATAATTGAACAGCTATGTTTAACCAGAGATAACAGAAACTCCAGATTTAGATTTCCAGAAAGAACCATACTTGAAGTTTTAATGGACTATAACTAAACATTCATTTTTCATTCATAAAACTATATATATGTGTATATAAACTTTTTTTCACCTATTTGTGTCAACCGCAATATTACATGTATATTTTTTTTTTTCTGTTAAGTATATTTTATTATTTTTATATTATTTTTAATTTATAAATTGCTATACATATATTGTTACCAAAATAAATGGTAAATTTACTGTGGCTGAAGGACTTCGGTCGAAGGCCATTTGGGAAAACAATAAAAACATATAATAATAATAAAAAAGGAGACTGTTTGGGGTAAGTTCAGGCGTTTCTCCAAAAACAAGGATATATATATATATATATATATATATATATATATATATATATATATATATATATATATATATTTTCAGAAAGTAAATAAACTATAAAAAACACCGTTGTCAAGTTAAAAATTAAGTTAAAAAATAAAAATAAAATTAACTAATAGTTAAATTAAAAATGATTAAAATTTTAGATTATTTTTGTATCGCAAACTGAAAATAGTTCATAGGGATCAATAGGGCTGAACAGGGTCAGCTCCTATACCTCGGTACCAGGACCGAAGCGGTCCCATTCTTTCCAGGCGTGTACCCAACAAGAAGACCATCCAATAATCTGATGTTTAAGAAAATCCTTCAACGCTTGTACTTAATGTGGTATTTTCTTAAAGCTCATTTAAAGATCTTTTAATGGTAAAATAATATACAGGGTTCTTAAATAAAAAATATGTACTTTTTCTCCTACCCGGTATATTACTACCAGTATCACCATTAAAGAAAAAGACCTTTAAAAGAGCTTTAAGAAAACACCACATTAGGTACATCTAACTTTATTAGTTTCCGGAATATGCCATCCAAATGAGGTATTTAGGTAATTTTAAAGTACCGTAATTTTGTAATAGGTGAAGATATTGACTTCATATTCTAGGGTTATAAAGTACTCGTCAGGAGGTTTAAAATGATGTATCACTCGACCCGCCTTCTCATTTAAGAATTTTGGGGTGGTGGCCCTGGTGGTTAAGGGGTTAAAGGGGCGCCGTCCAATTTTTTGTAAAAACGTTCTCTCCTCAATAAATATCTTGACGTGTTTCGGCGATTTTCTCAAATCTGTCTCGTTTCTAAGATAACTTGAGTGAAAAGTTTTTAAATGAACACCCTGTATAAAGTAAACCAGTTCAAAAAACGCCTAAAAAAAAGATGTTTATTTTTAAGTTTGGGTGTTCACGTATAAAGCAGTGGTCACTTCTGTTAACCTTCACCTTTGGGTACGCATATGGTCAACAATGCTTGCAAGATTTTAATGCAAATAGCAAAACCAAATTATACAACATTAAGCACAGAAATCTTTTAATTTATTATGAAGTAATAAAATATATTAACAATAATCAAAACAATATTTGCAAACAATTAATAAAACAAACGGCACCAAATTCTTTTTGAATACACAGATCTAATATTCTCTTCGCAGGTCATTTTGTTGATAAAGAAATAGATATAGAAGTGGAGTTAACCGCAGGGTTAACGTCCAATCATAAAATATAGAAAAAATTAGTTTTTTGTTTGAGCATAAATAGTCAGAGCCTGATTAGCTATGTCGGGGCACCTAGGCCGATGTAATTCTCAGGGCCTCTTTAAGAGTTAATGTTGCGTCCTTGTGATCAATGTTGAATTCTGACAATATTGAAGAGCAAACAATAGGGTTTTAGGTAAAAATACCTTTTTCGCTAACTGAGTTCTGACACTTTTTTGGGAAACAAATATTCAAATTTTATTTTTCTACTACTGTATAAATAAGAAAACTTTGTGGTCCTAGCAACGCGAATGATAACGAAAGAGAACCTTCGTGTTACCTGGTTGCTAGCTACGAAAGTAATATTTTCAGCGCCTGGACAAAAAGCAAGAGTAAAAGAAAGAAAATATGCTTGTGGGAAATATTAGGATTTATTTATAAAAAGTAACTAATTTATGACAAAATATTTTAAAAAACTAGGTTAGGTATTGACATTAAAAGTAATTGTGCAATTTGAGCAATTAGCAAAAGAAATTGGAGGAATAATACTTGAATTAACAGTTTTTAAATTTGTTGTTGGAGTATCGTTATCACCTTTAACTACGTTAATATTCATATTTTCACTGTTACTTCATTAGAGGAAATATTGGTAGGAATTTCGTGTAAAATCTTCTTTGAAATTTCCACCTTATTACTATAGGATTCGGCAATATATCCCTCCGCAACAGAAGAAGACTTTCAACCTCCATGCCTTTTTAAGTCCAAAATATCGACATCCGAAGCATTGGCAAGGAAGATAGTTGACGTTCTTCTAAAAGAATGGCCAGTGTATCTACTGATGTCTTCAAGCTTCAAAAACTTCGCAATTTCTTTAGGTACATTTGAAATAGTGTGCTTTCCAATTACTTGATTAACACATTTACCTCTTTCATAACGATACAATAAGCGCTCATTCTAGAGCATTCCTTGGTCTCAGCTTAATATATTCCTGTAGAAATCTAACATAAGGAACTGAGCTCTTCATCGTTGGTTACTACAAAGTTTCTTTTAACTTTATTTTTAGACTCCACTATTTTTACTATAGCCACGTCATTTCTTATTTCTACATCACTTAGCTTTATTCTGTATATTTCTGTCTGTCCGGCATGCCCCAGCCACTCCCATAATGGCTATTACTTTCATTGCTAAGCAACTTTGATCAGGCGTTAAGTAAAAACTTTATGATTTCTTCTTTTAAATTTTTTGACTTTTTTGCCTCATAACCATCGTTTTTCCTTTTTAATAAACGCAACTAGTTTCTTGAAACTGAAATATCTTGATTTTGTTTACGGAAATTGTTAACTTGAGCATGGAATATACAGACCAGAGGGGTTGGTGGTGATAAAGACTCGGATTTTTCTTGAAAATACGCCAACATCACATTCTCGTCATTCCGCCCCACATTTTTTGTAGCAAGCCATTCAGAAAACGGTTTATATGTTTGATGGTACCCTCTCTTTAGATTTGTCTGGCAGAAGTGAGGCACACACGCAAGGTCAGCTGCCTTTGGATGCCAGTTCACGATTTATAAGATTATTACTGTTTGTTTATTGTCTTTTTACCGATACCTCTTCTAATAATTGTTAAAATATTAAATTGCGCTTAATTAAACTCTTAAACCGATAAATTTTCTAACCTTAATGTAAATAGAAACCATAGTAATACCTGGACAGATGTTACGTCATCCAGGCCCCAGATGGTGATAATCGCTCAGTCACAGGATTATTGAAATTAACGCGTAATAACTTCGAAAATAATAATTTTGGAGGAAAAAGTTTAAAACAAAGTTGTAGAAAATTTATCGATTTAAAAGTTTAGTTATTAGTAATTTATTGAGTAAACAATTATTAGAACAGATATCGGTATAAAAGTCGATAAACAAACAGTACTAATCCTATAAATCGTGAACGGTAAGTAATACGAAAAAATTATTAAATAAAAAAGATAGGAAATTTAATTATCTATAATAAAGGTCCTTATAATTATGAGCCTCAAGTGCACGATTACGGAGATACAGGCCCAAACGGGTTTTCAAGGCGGCACTTCCGTTCGCCATATTTGTAAGTATTTTTTGTTCTTAGATTCATTACGTCATTACTGCATCAATTTGTAAAAAAATACTTCCTGGAAAATTTTGCAAGCAAAAATACTCTATATTCTGTACTAAAACTGCATTTTTTGTGAATAACTTTTGTCTTTGCACGATAGCATGGATTTAATTAACCCAAAAAGATGTATTATCGCTTGCATGCAATTATGCCTATAGAAACGAAAATGAATCGCCGGAAATTGTAAATTTCTGATCGATGGATTATTTACTATTAAATTTTAAATTTAATCGATCCTATTTTGCAATTTCCCTTTATTAGTCTAAGTAACTCATTATTAAGAAGGTTTATGCAATTTTTTTGCGATCTCATAAACAAATTTTGTTAATTACCTGGATGTTTCGAAAAGTACTACTATACTTGTCTAGTAATTATACCATTGTTAGCTTAAAATTAATTAATAATTTATTTAACAATAGGTTGACTAGTGGTTCTAAATAATAGGTTGAATGACTAAAAACATCGTTATATACAGGGTGGCCGTCCATTTGTTGATCCATTTGATTGTTAATAATTTTAAAACCAAAAAGTTAAGGTAAAACTCTCTATTATGGAACATATTTTAGGGTATATAGGTTCAACACTTCTTCAATGGCAAGTCTATTTGAAGAAAAATATAGTTTTGATTGCATTAGACAATAATTTTATAATTGACAAATTGATATTCATAGTTTGTAATTCATTTTTTATTTAAAAATTATTTAAAATAAGTATTTTTAAAGGGGCCTCAATGATCCTACTTATGAGACACTGAAAAACATATAGTTTCAAGGTCTTATGATGCAGGTACCTATTTTCAAGAAAGTTAAATAACCAGAACACTAGGATTCTTTGTTTGACCTCCGGACAGTGCGGACGTGTGTAGAGGACTACAAAGTTCTTCCCGGAGTGGCGGCTAGAGGTGTCGTACGAACGTTTTTTACCTTCTGGGATCAAGGAAAGATTCACGCTAAATTGACGTCATCTTTCTTCTGGATCTAAGCGCTGTGAGCGAAGATTCCTATAAGCTGATGGTATCCTGTTTGGTGGTGAACACGAGGTATTTCTCAAATGGCGGGAAATAGATGGGCGTGCCATGGGAACTGTCAGTAGTGAACGTGAAGGTTATACGTAACACCAGTAGCAGATCTTGGTTTGACAGCCGACAATTTATGCATTGCATCGATTGTTGAATTATTTGTTTTCTTTTGGAATTTCTGGGAGCTACGAGCTCGATTATCCAGATTTTCCGCCGACGAAGCCCTGGAAAGCATAGTCCGGAAGGGGAGAGTGGTGGATTGGACCTGAAGGGACCAAAACCAAAAAAAAAAAAAAAAAAAAAAAATAGAAATAGAAATAGAACCAGAACACTACCTTTAGCTGGGTTGCTGAATTTTTTTTTCTATTACCTTGTGTAGCAAATTTTCATGGTTAAAATATTCTTCTCAATTTTTGGAGATTACTAAATTCGGTATTTTTTAAATAAATCGTAACTTATAAATTTTCAAAAGAAAAAATAAAAAATTTAAGAATATAGAAAAATATACATGGTGTTCCATTTAAAATACCAAAGTTGTCCCAATTTAAAAATCGGCCATTTTGCTAATGGAATGTCACAAGAAAATAGCAAAGATATGATAAAAATATTTTAATAATCTATTGCGGCTTGTTTACCAAATTAAACTTTACTTGGAATACCGTATACAGATCGCACATACCGAACAACATTGTTGTAAGATAAAAAACTGAATTTTACAAGACAAGCTTAAGATAATGTTAATCTTTAATAATTCTTTTGATTAAAGAAGATTTTTTTTTATAAATATAATACAAAAACCAAAGTGTTCTAATAGAAGAATTACTATAGTTTTTCTACAGTAAGGTATCAATCTTACCAATTATATTACATTTTACTTGCCGACTACAGTTCAGACTCAGCAATTTACTGAATGATGTCATCTTGATTAGTCCTGTGAGGCAGGCGAAAAGCGTCAGTGGAGAGGGTTTTGGAGAATGACATACAAAAGCAGGATTTCTTCTCTTAACTGTCAATAAACAAGGGTTACAATTCGTTAAGACACTTTTGTTTGAGATATTCGGTATCTAAGAAATTGCTTCTGCCACAATTTTTGGCGTTCTTAATTTTTTCAAAGAAAAACCATTATTGATCGCAAATTCACCATAAAGAATTCTTTTCTTGCTCACCAATGAACTGTAGGGGACCTTTTCTTCTATTATGCAGGGTTATTTTTAGGTTTATACAGGGTGATTCAAAAATCGATCACGAAACTTAAGTGAGTGATCGTACTAAACATATTAAAAAAACTCATTTTTTAAATTTTTAACACCTCGTAGTTCAAAAACTAAGACGTTTCGGACATATGTTTATATGAAGATTTTTTCCTATTTTTAACACGCTTTTATTAACTTGGGTTGTAACTATCTATCTATCTATCTATCTATGTAACGGAATCTTTGAGCCTAATTTTAACCAACTTCCAGCTATTCGATTTCTTTGAAACTTTGCACACGTGTCAAGGACCGATGAAGATGCAATAATTTAAAAACAGTATCCCGTTATCTTTTTTGAATCGCCAGGAAAAAAATTCCATTATATTATAAAAACAACACCTAGGATGCCATCTGTTGGCAACATTTCAAACTTTGCTATTAAATGAAGAAGAAATTTTTAGTTTTTACACAATTTGGTTAGTTGCACCATGGGTGTTCAATTTTTATGAACAATAAAAATATAGGGTTAGTTGCACCATTACTTCAAGGATTCCATAATAAAAATTACATTATGTGTAATGTATACATAATACATAATGTGCAATTAATAAAAATTAACATTCTTTTTTGGATCGCCAGGAAAAAAAATTTTCCTTTATATTATAAAAATATAAAAACAACACCTAGGTTGCCACCTGTTGGCAACATTTCAAACTTTGCTATTAAATGAAGAAGAAATTTTTTAGTGGGTTGCAATATATTGGCAACGGTCCAAACATTGCCTGGATTGCCATCTGTTGGCAAAATTTCAAACTTTGCTACTTAATGAAGAAGAAATTTTTAGTGAGTTGCAATCTGTTGGAAAAAATTTTAAAATTTGCCACTCTTGTTCATTAAAAAAATTTTCGCCATTTTGTCAAGAGTAGCAGAAACTAAAAAATGAAAAATAATTAATAGTTTAAAAAACTAAAAAACACGCTTTTATATGCAACCGAACTAAAAATTAGAAAATAATTTTTCATTAAAAAAATATTGTCATTTCATAGTAAAAGCGTGGGGTGATAAATATATTAAATGTTATAATTATTATATTTGCAAATATCTATGATGGAAAAGTTATGAAAAAATAGTAAAATGCACCCCACGCTTTTTACTATGAAATGACAATATTTTTTTTAATGAAAAATTATTTTCTAATTTTTAGTTCGGTTGCATATAAAAGCGTGTTTTTTAGTTTTTTAAACTATTAATTATTTGTTGTAGAATCATTTGGTTAAGTTTGTCGGTTGAATTGAAATTGATGAAAACTTTGATGTCTTTTGGTGCCTAAACGGTGAGGTTTATCGACTTTAATAAAGAGTACCTTATTTTTTCAGTTTTTGATTGTCTATAAAATGGCTCCCCCAGCTTTGCGATATCTGTCAAAATAAAAAGGTTATGATGTAAATAAATTTTAAGTTTTAGGTAAAGTGCCCTCTGGCGGTATTTAAAAAAAGTACTTTTGTCTTAAAATTTTAGAATCTGCAAAGCTCGATTTGTGTGCCAAATATCGACTGGATTGGTTAAAAAATAAATGCAATATGGCGAAAAAGACAAAATAACAATTGAACTTTGACGGCTTGTAACTGGAAAACGAATTACAATTTGAAATAATATTAAGTAAAGCTCTACCCTTATTTTGTCAAGTAGAATCACCCCCTTAAGTTTCGTGATCGATTTTTGAATCACCCTGTATATTCCTTTTAACACTGTATAGAATGAAAGAAAATTTATCAAATAAAATTATGTCCGAAAATGCGTCGTTTTTAAGATACAGGGTGTTAAAGTTTTAAGAAAAAATGTATTTTTTATCAAAAAAAAATTACATACAAAACACCATACATATAGGATTTTAGCGATTTTGCCGTGCATCAAAATGTTTTCAATTTTTTTAAACAAAAACCGTTCGTCGTCCGGAAAAATAACAGGATACCAAATTAACCCCAAAGTGAATGATTATTTCAAAAATAATGTTGATTCGAAGAAAAAGCAGTGGCGTACTATTTTTTTCTTGAAAAAACTCAATACAAATCTTGTTCGAACGGCACTGGTAAAAAAATTAAAAACTTTTAGAGCAAAAATGTAATTTAATGGTCAAAAGAAGTGTACCAAATTTTGTAATAATATCTGGACTGATAAGAAAGTTATGATAAAAATACATTTTTTTAAACTTTAACACCCTGTATCTTGGAAACAAAGCATTTTCGGACATACATTTACCTGCAAAAATTTCTTATTTTCTTGCATTTTTACAGTGTTAAAAGAGATATATCAATTTAAAAATAACCCTGGACGTATTTTTGTAGCTTCTGCTTTTAAGAATTTACCATCATCAATTCCTCGTAAGTTTCGATGATGTGGATGTTGATATTTCCTTATAGCCGTGTTGCCATTTTCTAATTAATTTTTCCTATAAATATTTTTACCCCTGTATAACTTAAAAGTTTGCAAATGTGCTTTTTATGATCTAAATCAGAAACACTGAACCGATATTACGAACAATGTTCAACTTTGGTGACCTATTGATATGTGGGTTCTTGTAGGTCTGAAAACCAGCCCAATGATTCAATCTTGTTTTTTTTAAATCTTAATTCCATGACAATGATATTTAATTCAAACGACTTAAATACATGGGCGTAAAATGATCATATATTGTTTGTGTATCTACATTATATGTTAAGTAAAGTAATTTAGATTAAAATAGTATTACCCAAGAAGATGTGTGTAAATATTCTAATTATAACTATATTAATGGTTTGTACAAAAAAATGTTTTCCGAACTATTGAATTTAAACATATTTCTAATATTTTTCTTATAATTTGCCCCTCCCCATTAACACCTGTATTAAAGCCCATATTTTAAGTTTTTCAAATGTACTCACATATTATTCACACTCACAATTATGTAACAATAAAATTAATTTTACATTTTTTAATATTTATTAAATCACTTTTTCTTGTAATGTTTGTTTACAACAACTAACCTTTAACCACTAACTTTTAATTTTTATACGTAATATCAATATTTTTAAGGGCATAAAAAGTGCTTTTGCATTTTGCCGAATTAATTTGCCCCACTTTCCTTTATCACCGTGAGTCCGGACTCAATGCGGTTATGTGTGGCCCGACCTTAAAAGAGCCATACAACCACCCGCTATAAGCAACCAACCAACCATCACCATGAATTAATAAAATTCGACGCAGTTTTCTTTAAGGCTATTTGCACAAATATTAGAGACATTTTGCACCTCTTATTTTGCAATTCCGTTGTAGTTAACGTTATTCTGAGTCTGCGCAGTAACGCGTACATGATCCGTTATCGTTATTAACCATACCGGACTCCTTTAATTACGGATGAATACTGAAGAGCTTATCGTTACCGTTATCGTTATTGTTAAAGTGCGTGGTTGTCGGATTGTAGAATTTTTAATATCAATTATTTAAGAAGGTTGACATTTTAATGCCGTATTAATTAAAGTATCATTGATACATAGGCTCTAATTAGCGAAAAAATCCATAGCAGTAAAGAAAAATAAAATAGTGTAAAGAAATTAAATCGGACTTGCATTTTTAAGGATGTTTTAAATCAGTAATCTATTTACATGTTACAATCTGGCACACTTGCTTTTTATTCTACTACCAAACCTAACCTTACTTTTTGTGTTTTGCATATACTGCATTGTTACATCTACTTTGAAAAACAAAATCAAGAGAATATATTTAAATATCAATATATAACTTATGGAGAATAAAAGTAAGTACTGATTTTTCGTAAACTTTATAATCGGTGAACCACAGGTAAAAATAAGGTTATGTGTCGAAAGCGCAGACGCAAGATAAATTTATTCGAAGAGGCTGCAAAATCTCTGTCTAAAACTGCTTGCAGTAATCGTTATGTTTAATAACGATAACCATAAGGAGGCCAAAAACGTCTGTTATTTTAAGAGGTGCAAAATGTCTCTATTATTACAAATTTTACCGTTAAAATAACGTTTTTGTTTCAAATTCATCAGGCTTTTGTAAACGTGACAGGAAAAACAATTAAAGTAAAAACTGGCATTGCATTAAATCATTTTATGTTATTATACTCATTGAGATCAACTTTACATGAACTAATACGTAATAAGACCTTTAAAAATAAATAAATAAACAATATTACAAATTATAGTACCTTTGTATGATTAAAAACAAATTCCAAACGGTTTACTGTATATTATGTGTTATGCAATTGAAACAGTTAGAAATGTGTACAATGTGCAAATGTTAATTATAGCGTGGTATTTTATTTAAGGCATCAAGTTAATTTTCCTGTCAGATGAGCTGAAATTATCGTTTATTAACTTTATTCTTTTTGCATCACTTTTACCATCTATTAAGTTTTTTTTTAGAAAATATGCAAAATTGTTTTTCAGACTTAACGTTGCCAGTTTTATTCATTAATTGCATGTTTTGAAACATATAAAGTTATTTAGGCGTTGCAAGGAGGACATATATCTTTAACAAAAGTTAACAGAGAGACGTACTGTTACAAATATACATTCTTATTCAGTCCGATTTTATTGGAGAGGCCCTGAACATCCCTCTTGTTCATTCCTTCTGAGAGTGTTTAATCTGTGAAACCATTTTCTCGCCAAGGTTTTTCCTTTCCCCCAATTTTTAAGGCAAAAATATGATAATCTAATCCAACTTATCTTAGTCCAAAAGTGGATGATTCCGGAGATACAGGGTGTTAAAATAATAGATGTAACAATATTCGGCTAGAATGGCTTCTTGGAGGTAAAAATTAATATCTGATTTTATTGTAATTTCTAAAAGGGCGCTACCTTCAGTATTCTGACCAAATTAAGAACAAAGTAAATTTTTTTGGGCCCCTCTGATATTAATTTTTAGATACAAATTCTTATTCTTTATATATCTTACCTTAAAAGGGCATCCGTGATAAAAGCTGATTTAAGTTGCCGTTTTTAGATATCTGGATTTAAAAACTCTCTTCGTGTATTGTTAGGTTCAAGGTATACTGTGTGTTTCAGAATAATATGCTGACCATTAGAAGTCTGAATCCTCAGGTGATTTTAAGAAACTTTGAAGTTAAGCCAATTGGGACATAGGCGGATTTGTTTATTTAAAAAAGTAAAACCAAAATAAACTTTTGACATACTGTATCTCCAAAATTATCAGGTAAGTTGGGTTAGATTGCCCTAATTTGGGCTTAGAAATTCATCGTAGTATTTTTTCTGCACCTTTTAAAGAAAAACTGTTTAAGTCCCATGTTAATTAACTTACTTCCTTACACACACTCACGGTGCGTGAGTATTTGGGCTTTTAGCCTGCGTGGACTGTCCAGAGATAAAAAAATAAGAAATAATTAATAGTTTAAAAAAACTAAAAAACACGCTTTTATATGCAACCTGAACTAAAAATTAGAAAATAATTTTTCATTAAAAAATATTGTCATTTCATAGTAAAAAGCGTGGGGTGCATTTTACTATTTTTTCATAACTTTTCCATCATAGATATTTGCAAATATAATAATTATAACATTTAATATATTTATCACCCCACGCTTTTTACTATGAAATGACAATATTTTTTTTAATGAAAAATTATTTTCTAATTTTAGTTCGGTTGCATATAAAAGCGTGTTTTTTTAGTTTTTTTAAACCATTAATTATTTTTCATTTTTTAGTTTCTGCTACTCTTGACAAAATGGCGAAAATTTTTTTAATGAACAAGAGTGGCAAATTTTAAAATTTTTTCCAACAGATTGCAACTCACTAAAAATTTCTTCTTCATTAAGTAGCAAAGTTTGAAATTTTGCCAACAGATGGCAATCCAGGCAATGTTTGGACCGTTGCCAATATATTGCAACCCACTAAAAATTTCTTCTTCATTTAATAGCAAAGCTTGAAATGTTGCCAACAGGTGGCAACCTAGGTGTTGTTTTTATATTTTTATAATATAAAGGAAAATTTTTTTTCCTGGCGATCCAAAAAAAGAATGTTAATTTTTATTAATTGCACATTATGTATTATGTATACATTACACATAATGTAATTTTTATTATTTAATCCTTGAACTAATGGTGCAACTAACCCTATATTTTTATTTTTCATAAAAATTAAACACTCATGGTGCAACTAACCAAATTGTGTAAAAACTAAAAAATTTCTTCTTCATTTAATAGCAAAGTTTGAAATGTTGCCAACAGATGGCGTCCTAGGTGTTGTTTTTATAATATAATGGAATTTTTTTTTCCTGGCGATTCAAAAAAGATAACGGGATACTGTTTTTAAATTATTGCATCTTCATCGGTCCTTGACACGTGTGCAAAGTTTCAAAGAAATCGAATAGCTGGAAGTTGGTTAAAATTAGGCTCAAAGATTCCGTTACATAGATAGATAGATAGATAGATAGATAGATAGATAGATAGATAGATAGTTACAACCCAAGTTAATAAAAGCGTGCTAAAAATAAGTGAAGTAAGTAAGCTAGCATCCTTTTCAATTTTAGGATACAACTTCTGAATTACCCTATATACAAATTTGAAGTTTATTGAAGAGCATGCAAATCTACGTCCATGGTAAAAACTTTAGATTTTTCGGTTAACTCGTTTGCTAGTTAGATGCTAATATATTTTTAAAAATTGTTACATTATTATCGCCTACAACAATAAAAATACCAGTTAGCGTGATATAACGTTGTCATTTTAAAATTTAATGCTTTATTATTATTAAAAAATCGTAGAGCGAAAAGATTAACCATGAGTTATACCACTGAAGAAAAGTATTGATGATTAAATGGTACTATCAAGGAAATAGTTACCAAAAGGTGTCAGACATGTTTGCTGCTCAGTATCCGAATAGACCGATACCCGGAAAATCAACAGTCGATAGGACTATTGCACGTGGAAGAAAATGAAGGGAAGGTGAGTACAAGGAAACTTCAGGTTATCATAGGAAAAGATCAATCAACATTGCTCCGGATTTTGAAAAGGCATAAATACATTTCATACAAATATGAAAGACATCAAGAGCTAAGGAATGGGGATGAAATACGACGGCAGGAATTTTGTTTTGACATGATGGAAAGGGCAAACATGGACAGGGAATTTTAGAAATATTTGTTTTACTGAAGAGTGCACATTTACGTTAAACAATGAACCCAATCATCAAAATTACCGATACTGGAGCAAAGAAAACCAACACAGATTTATCGAAACGAGGACGCAATATCCACAGAAAGTAAATGTTTGGGCGGGGATTTTCGGGCACCATATTATTGGACCATTTTTTCTTAATCAAAATTTGAATGTAAAATTTTATTTGGAACTACTCGAAGAAGTAATTTTACCCGCTTTAAATGATGTATCCAGGGAAAATCAGGAAATTTGATACCAAATGGATGGCTGCCCGACACATAATATCCTGGCTGTTCGGGAATATTTACCCAATGCTTTTAATGGAAATGTTATTGGTCTACATCACACCATAAATTGGCCAGCAAGGTCTCCTGATATTTCGCCAAATGACTTCTTTCTCTGGGGCCATTTAAAAAGCATAATATACAAGGATAAAAATTACTCTTATCTAGATGCTATTTCTGCAGAATGCAATAAAATTTCAATTTACCAGTTAGCCAATGTAAGAAGACAATTTTATGAACGTCTGGGTTATTGTCTAGCAGTCAATGGAGGAATATTTGAAAATTTTCTTAGATTTTAAGTTTATTTCCAACATATTAATTATTTTAATAATAATAATAATTTATTGAAGCATGTAAATATTATAAATGTCATAAGTTGTTGAAATGTGTTACTCTAGTTTAGTTCAACTTAACTTAATTCGTTTGTATAAATACAACTTTAATCTTTTACTGTACGATTTTTTGATAATAATAAAGCACTAAATTTCAAAATGACAACGGTATGTCAGGCTAACTGGTATTTTTTTGTTGTTCATAAATATGAGGCGATAATAATGTAACAATTTTTAAAAATATATTAACATCTAACTAGCAAACGGGTTAACCAAAAAATCTAAAGTTTTTACCATGGACGTAGATTTGCATGCTCTTCTCTAAACTTTAATAGAATTATTCTCTAAAATAGTTAGGGGAGCCAATAATTGACCCCATTAAAAATTACATGGGATTTCCTATGTCTCGCCCGGCGATGCATCGCCCGGTATAATATTAATAAAAGACATGTAACAGTTTGCACGATATTAACTGCCTTGGCGTTTTAACAAAGCCAAGTTTATTTTTCTTGTTATTCTCGTCTAATACCTCAGGTATTTATGTTTATAGAACCAAAAATCGCTGACATAATTCTCCGTATATTTCAATGCAAAAACAATTAAAATATGTCCGAACCAAGTTTACCATTAGAATTTTTGTATGTAACGTATAAAATGCAATAATCCGGTACAGAGCAAGGTTTCAGCATCGGTTGGGTACTATAATAATTCTGATCTACTTTTGCGAACATTAAACTGTTTCGCATATTTAAATTTCAGCGACTGTCACGACTACATCGCTTACATAACGAATTTTTCTGTTTTAATTACCTTACTATATTTTAATTATTACATATTTCAATTTGTTTCCTAATGTTGTTCTGTATATTTTAGTTTCAATAAAAACAAACTTACGATAGCGATGAACGAGCAGATGCTGTTAAAAGTAAAAAGTATTTTATATTTTTGAAAAAACCTTGAATCTTTTTAAAAATTTTAAAGAGTTTAAAATGTAATGGTACCTATAACGACAATTGTAGTTTCACTATAGATTCCCAGAACAATGCTAAATTATTGGCATCAGTTTGGACGCTGGCTTAGCTGAATTTATGAAGCGGCAAATTATACGTACTGTTTATGTGTGTACTCGATGGATACCCGCTTCATAAATTCCACGAAGCGAGCGTCCAAGCTGATGACCAAAAATTTAGCATTGTTCTGGGTGTCTATAGTAAAACTACAATTAACTACAATAGTCTTTGCTATAACTAAGAAGGCTAGTTCCAAAGTGTAGAATCTTCAATATTATCACATTTTATAAAATACTAGCTTTTGCCCGCAGCAACGCACGCGTTAAATTTGGTGTAAAGCAATTCCCTTTTCCCTATACCGTGAAGATTTTGGATAGTATTATATACATATAAAACTTTTTCTTGAATCACTTTATCTATTTAAAAAACGTATCGAAATCCGTTGAATAGTGGTAAGAAACTTAATAAACATTTTTGGTGCTCCCTGTATAAATTTTTTTGAATAGTAATAATTATTTTGCAAATATTTAAATTTAGGTAATTTTGTAAACCTCTAGACGGTATAATAGAGTGGTTATAATGAATTTTAGTTTTAAAGGTTTCTTTATATAACACCTTTTTTAACCCACTCTGTATGGTTATTCTATATATTTTTTATAAATCATAGATACCTGTGCACAATTCCTATAAACCATAGATAACCTACATTTAGATCCGCAGTGGCTAGAAGCATTTTCGGATTTTTACGAACTCGCGCAGTGGGTCGACGAACATGCGCACTTAAAAGCCGTGGCAAAATACAAACACCGGCACCCTGTACCCTCCGTCCGCGGTCTGACCGTGACGCTCATTAGCTACCGTACTTCGAACAGAAAACCAGGACGCCGTCAACAAATTCTTTCCTATAATGCGGATAGTTTGTTTGGGGCCGGGTGCGTTTACCCTCAACTGGCTTGCGTACAAACTGGTTTTTCGCCCATGAAATGTAACTTTTGTTTCGCGCAGGTTATAACATTAGCAATCCATCGAGATCAGTGTTATAAACACTTTTTTTCAATTACAATTTAGGTTTGTTCCACCAGGCTGTCAGAAATGTTTGCAACTGTGCGGATTCTGCGCACGTCCAATTTGTCGTTCCAGCAGTGCCATGTTTCTAACATTATACAATTGTTTGTTGTTCCAGCAGTAGTTTTAAGATGTTGAAAACATGTTGGAAACTGTTTAAAAAGTTTGCAAACTTTTTTCAAACATTACTGACAAATTGTTAACATAACCTTTCTTGTATTGACGTATAAGCAGTATGCACGCCTTGTTTATTTTTCGTTCCAGCAGAAAAATTTTAAAGAAGCATTTTTAAATCAGTATTTTACAGTAATCTGTGGAAGCATATAGTAAAAATAATTTAATATGAAAGAATATATATATTTTTTTTATATTAAGTATTTTTTTTTACTTTATGCTACCACACATTACTGTAAAATTCCGATTTAAAAATGCTTCTCTAAAATTTTTAAAAATGGAGTTACGCACTTTCCGAATCACACTGATGATATCAGAGTGTTTAAAAAATAGTTTACATTTAAAATTCGATTTTATTTAACTAATTTTGTTGCGGTTTTTTAGTAGGTTGACTGATCCAAGAGGAAGGTTTATATTTACAGTTACGCACTTTTCGAATTACACTAACGATATGTTTTTTTTTAATATTATTATACATATAAACCTTCCTTTTGAACCACTCTATCTATTAAAAAACCGTATTAAAATCCGTTGAGAATAGTAACGTCAATATAAAATTTTTAAACACTCTGTATATGTTTTTTGAAATTATTATACATAAAAACCTTCCTCCTAAATCACTTTATCTATTAAAAAAAACGCATCAAAATCTGTTAAGTAGTCTTAAAGATCTAAGCATACATACAGACCTAGGTAGTAGTTATTTAAAAATAACGTCCGTGGTGGCACTACCGCGTTGTCTAAAAGGTGCTGTAAAATGCAAAAACTGCATGTTTCAGTGCTTGGATAACGTTAACGGAACACGACAATAATGGGTTAAACATCCAGTAACCCGGCACTCACGGTACACTAGTATGGCATAAGCCTTCGTGAAATGTCATTCAGATAAAAAAAAGTAAACAGAAAAAATTACTTTATTTTATACTATATAGTGATTAACAAAGAAAAAACATTATTTTATTAAATTCAGCGCTGAAAAATACAACTATTGAGACGTTTATGGGTGCGTCCATAAATTACGTGAGGCATTTAGGGGGAGGGGTTCGACTGGAATCTCACCTAATCTCACCGTGAAGGGAAAGCGGGGCTGTAAAAATATCACGTATTTTTTTTGCCCCTAGAAACAGAAAAAGTTAATGAATTTTAGGGCAGGTGTCCTCCCAGGAAAAATGTGTCGTGTGATGCAGAGTCACTTTTTGAATCGATTTTTTTGCTTTTCAAAATTATTCCGACGACGAAATTATTTCCGTTTTGAGGAATGGTGTCTTTTGTACATTCCCATTAATCTCTTGTGAGATTAGGGAATGGGGAGGGGGATAAAGCAAATCTCACCAGGGGTGGAGAAGGGTTCAAAAATAGAAAGAAAATGCCTCACGTAATTTATGGATGCCCCCTTATACATTAAATATGAACCCATAACTTTTAGCAAACTCGTTTTTATTAACCAAAAATAAAATCAAATTTTAACAGGCCTAATAGCTTAAAGTATCATAAGTCGCAGGTCTGTGACATTTTTTAATAGGTTGGCGTCACTGATCTCGATGGATTTCCAATGTTATAACCTGCGCGAAACAAAAGTTACATTTCATTATCGAAAAACCGGTTTGTGCGCAAGCCAGTTGAGGGTAAACGCACCTGGCGCCAAACAAACTATCCGCATTATAGTAATGAATTTGTTGACGGCGTCCTGATTTTCTGTTCAAAGTACGGTAGCTAATGAGCGTCACGGTCAGACCGCGGACGAAGGGTACGGGGTGCCGGTGTTTGTATTTTGCCACGGCTTTTAAGTGCGCATGTTCGTCCACCCTCGATTTGTTTACTGCTCGAGGTCGTAAAAATCCGAAAAATGCTTCTTGTCACTGCGGATCTAAATGTAGGTTATCTATGGTTGGCGTATGACACCTGATTATTTCCCCTTTTCAATCCTTAGTATTAAATAGGGCTTTTTGTTTGATCTCCGGACAGTGCGGACGTGCGTAGAGGACTACAAAGTTCTTCCCGGAGTGGCGGCTAGAGGTATCGTACGAACGTTTTTTACCTTCGGGGATCAAGGAAAGATTCACGCTAAATTGACGGCATCTTTCTTCTGGATCTAAGCGCTGTGAGCGATGATTCCTATAAGCTGATGGTATCCTGTTTGGTGGTGAACACGAGGTATTTCTCAAATGGCGCGAAATAGAAGGGCGTGCCATGGGAACTATCAGTAGTGAAAGTGAAGGTTATACGTAACACCAGTAGCAGATCTTGGTTTGACAGCCGACAATTTATGCATTGCATCGATTGTTGAATTGTTTTGTTTTCTTTTGGAATTTCAGGGAGCTACGAGCTCGATTATCCTGATTTTCCGCCGACGAAGCCCTGGAAAGCATAGTCCGGAAGGGGGAGAGTGGTGGATTGGACCTGAAGGGACCAAAACCAAGAAAAAAAATAAATAGAATAGAAATAGTATTAAATAGCACTTTAAATAAATTTTAACTAACCAATTAACCTATGAGGTTCCAATATAAATTACTAAGTGTTGAAGGCTTGTTTAAATGTTTATATTGAAACATTTGAAGGCGTTTTTTCTTCTAAAGAACTACTGAACAATAGAACTTCACATAATAATTTTGTGTAGGTGCCAGAGGTAATCGATTTAACAAATAAAATATATCACTTTATTTACATAATAATATATGAATAGAATGAAATATTATTCAATGAATTAAATATCAGGTAGAACTGACTCCATCAATAAAGTGTTGATGAGATGAATTGTGATAAAGTCAACCAAGATTAATACTTAATATACTTTATTTCAACTGAATAAATGATTATTAGCTTGATATTTAAGACTTACAGACGCTTAAAATTACTTAATACGCTGTATATTTTAACAGGCTTTTAATAATTTTTTTAATGCAAACAGCTACATTAAAGTGTCCTTTAGACCAAATAAAGTTATTAAGAAATATGTCTTCTAAACACGATATTATTATTAATATTGTCAGGCCTCGGGCACGATAACCAGCGTAAGCGTCGACCAGCTGATTTTAAAAAACAAGTTCATTTATTCTCGCATAAAGATCAAAGACACCGCTCTCACATTTTCCGCTCTACGCTGGCCGCTTACGATTAGTATCGTGTCTGAGGCCTTACGCGTTACATGTTAAGCCAAGTTCAAACAAAGAAACTGGCTTCAGCGCCGAGTGTAATATTACACGAACCACTTGGTGCCACTTTTGACCTCTCCATAACTCAAAATCTATTTAACGTAAACACATGAAACTATGTGTGTTTATTTATATCTATAGGGAAACTAGAAGCCCAAATTTTATGAAGCTAGCTTAAACGGTTATAAAGATATGAAGGTCCAATAGTCGTCAATTTTCCATCGACTGATATTAAAGCGTTTTGTTTTGAATATGGTGATTTTATGTTAAAGTTTTCTTTGGTTGATACTATGGTTGTGAAGATGTCAATCATCATATGTCTGTGGGATGGCAATTGGATTGGATAATGGATAATAATAAACAATTTTAATAAAGTATAATATTGGCTATGAACTTTTCTTTCAAAAAAAACTTTCTAACCCAAAACCTGTGCCTCCTTTTTTGTCTTTTTGGTCGTATTGAAAGTAGGATAAATATCTTTTTTTTTCGCCAAATATCATACTGAAGTAAATAATTAAAATAAGTGTAGTTGTCGTCCATAACACTTCTTTTATTTAAAATGGATCTTTAACGTCTTGTCTTATCTTCAAGCAACAACTCATCAAGCTCATTAACTAGTTCAAGGTTATAGTTCCTCGCTATTAACTGGCTATTAATTTGAAAAATCCGCACTATCTAGTGGAAAACGCAAAAAAGTTAACTTTATCTCAATTTTGTTGCGGATCCGCGTCGAAAATGGCGGAAACGCATTTTTAAATTTGCATTAACCAATCACAACGCTGAAATATCTTCCGCGAGCGGAAAGCCGCTCTCATGGACAGCCGGCTTTATCTCACTTTTAAAATAAACTCACCTCAAAAAATTGTAGGCGCATAGCATAATCTACGAATGTACCAATTTTATTTTCTAACCTAACCCTTTTTTATTTGTGTTTAATACTTTTATGTCTCTTTCGTAAAAGATATTTCTTCTGTTTTCGTTCACAAGTGTTATTTTTTATTTTATTTAGAGACAATTTTATTTTCAACAAGGAACTGTAAAGTATGTAAGTCGTGTGTAGTCCCTTAATGTTGTAACACATCAAATCAATCTTGAATCTGTGATTTTGAACGCATTTTTTATACTCGTGATGTCATTCGCTGTGATTAGTGTTTTCGGATTCATGGCGGCCTTTTTAATTTTACAGATTTATCTTATAAAAATTAAATATTAATATTTATTATATTGTTTAAATTAACTGGTTTTTAATGATCCATAAATGTTACTTCATATTATGATAAATACAAAATAACAGTAATTTTTGAATGTTGCCATCATGCCTATTATAGTATTGAACTAGTCTTACCTTTTTCACATTTATGTTTTTGGTTAGTAGGGATATGTATTTCTAAAAGATCTGGAGTCGTCAGTTTTGTTCTTGGGGGCACTCTTTATTAAAAGACTTTTTTAGCTTATTCCAGGCTAAGATTCTAATTTTCTTTTTTTATAAAAAGCAAAATGCTATAGCGATATCAACGCCAAACTGTTCTTTCAAAAACAGTGAGAGCTAAACTAGTCGAGTCAATGAAGCTGTAAAACAGGCAATCGTAGAAACTCCTCAATAACAGCTCCGATTTTAATCTTTTCTTTTATTATCTAAAGAGAAGTAATAATTATTTTTATTATTTTAAAAATATCAATGTTATTTATACAGGGTGTCCAAAAACTCTTTAAACAAACTTTAAGGAGTAATTTTTCATCAAAAAATAAGAAAAAACTTTACATGAACATATGTCCTAAAAGTTATAATTTTGGAACTACGGGGTGTTAAAATTTAAGAAAAATAATCGTTTGGTTAATATAACTTTTAAACCAGTTTAGATATTTTTAAGAAATGTTGGTGAAGTTGCCTAAGCAAATTTCTTTAGCGTACAAAAATATTTTTTGTCAGCCGGTGAGAGATTTCCTGCAAACAATTTTTAAGAAAAAATGGTACGCCACTGCATTTTCCTCTTGACTTTCTTTATTCGATGGATGGTATTTTTAATATTAAAATAAAAAATAAATATCATTGCTCGGCGTCGTTAAATCGCTATATATTTAGTATATGGTAGACCTCCCCAAAATTTCTAAAAATATCCGAACTGGTATTAAAGTTATGATAATTAATAGTTTAAAAAACTAAAAAAACACGCTTTTATATGCAACCGAACTAAAAATTAGAAAATAATTTTTCATTAAAAAAATATTGTCATTTCAAAGTAAAAGCGTGGGGTGCATTTTACTATTTTTTCATAACTTTTCCATCATAGATATTTGCAAATATAATAATTATAACATTTAATATATTTATCACCCCACGCTTTTACTATGAAATGACAATATTTTTTTAATGAAAAATTATTTTCTAATTTTTAGTTCGGTTGCATATAAAAGCGTGTTTTTTTTAAACTATTAATTATTTTTCATTTTTTAGTTTCTGCTACTCTTGACAAAATGGCGAAAAATTTTTTTAATGAACAAGAGTAACAAATTTTAAAATTTTTCCAACAGATTGCAACTCACTAAAAAATTTCTTCTTCATTAAGTAGCAAAGTTTGACCAACAGATGGCAATCCAGGCAATGTTTGGACCGTTGCCAACTTATTGCAACCCACTAAAAATTTCTTCTTCATTTAATAGCAAAGTTTGAAATGTTGCCAACAGATGGCAACCTAGGTGTTGTTTTTATAATATAATGGAATTTTTTTCCTGGCGATCCAAAAAAGATAACGGGATACTGTTTGCAGATTATTGCCTTGTCATGTTTCCTTAATACGTGTGCAAAGTTTCAAAGAAATCGAATAGCTGGAAGTTGGTTAAAATTAGGCTCAAAGATTCCGTTACATAGCCAGATAGTTACAACCCAAGTTAATAAAAGCGTGTTAAAAATTGAACACCAATGGTGCAACTAACCCTATATTTTTATTGTTCATAAAAATTGAACACCAATGGTGCAACTAACCAAATTGTGTAAAAACTAAAAAATTTCTTCTTCATTTAATAGCAAAGTTTGAAATGTTGCCAACAGATGGCACCCTAGGTGTTGTTTTTATAATATAATGGAATTTTTTTCCTGGCGATCCAAAAAAGATAATGGGATACTGTTTGCAGATTATTGCATTGTCATGTTTCCTTAATACGTGTGCAAAGTTTCAAAGAAATCGAATAGCTGGAAGTTGGTTAAAATTAGGCTCAAAGATTCCGTTACATAGCCAGATTGATAGTTACAACCCAAGTTAATAAAAGCGTGTTAATAAAAAAACAAATATTTTTCTAACATTTTAACACCCTGTAGTTCCGAAAGTAGGACATATGTTTATATGAAGTTGTTTTTTTATTTAACCTCTTAAAATTTGTTGAGAAAGTTTCTGCATACCCTGTATAAACAACATATATATTGTTTAAACAATACATATAGTTATTTCCCCCTCTAAGATGTTGCTAATATTAAATAGTAAAAAAAAAAAAAATATCAAAACCGAGGCTGTTATTGAGGGCTTTCATCCAAAAGTCATCATTGATTCGACTAAAAGTTACGTTTCATTAAAAATTATTATTTGTTAATTGATGCACAAGTTTTAATTAGTATTTTTTCCAATCGTTTTTAAGTGACAACTTAAGCATATTTCAGCGTTCGATAGAAAACTACGTAGGAAAACTACCACTAATTTTACCTTTAACAAAAAAATTATTTGGGATTCCATGGCATCCAAACAAAAAAACAGTCTTTAATTGGCCTAAAAATATAGGTGTAAAATTTTTACTTTTTTAATTGCGAATATTTTGA
>JACEGR010008567.1:0-35429 GCA_014170235.1 Listronotus bonariensis | reverse complement strand
ATCTTTTTAAAAAGGTATTAAAATGTGCTTATTAAAAATTGTGTTTTTATACGCCTCTTAAATTTTATAATACAAATTCGGACTTTTTTTATAATTTTACCATATTTAAATAATAAAAAAAAAGTAATGAAATTTTTTAATACATACAATATGCTGGTATGCCTGGATTAATATGCGATTTTATGAAACACGGTACAATATATCCATTTAATTAAGGTATACCTTTTTTCTATAAAAATGATAAAATAGTCAAATGGTCAAAGCAATTTTAGGTAAAGTGCCCTCTGACGGTATTTAAAAAAGTACTTTTGTCTTAAAATTGTAGAATCTGCAAAGCTCGATTTGTGAGCCAAATATCAAGTGGATTGGTTAAAAAATAAATTCAATATGGCAAAAAAACCAAAATAAAAATTGAACTTTGACGGCTTGTAACTCGATAACGAATGACATTTTGAAAAAATGTATATGAGGCTCTACCCTTATTTTGTCAAGTAGAATCACCTGCTTAAGTTTTGTGATCGATTTTTGGATCTCCCTGTACTGGGTGGTCGAAATTAATCGTTAACCTTTTCATTACTTAGTAAGTAAAACTTTTTGAACATAGGTGTATATAGTCACGCACACATAATACCCATTTCTTAAAATTATTATAGGGTTCACATATCCATCTATTTTACCAGAAAAAGACATAACATAAAATTATATGGAAAGTTATATTCCAGTAAAGCTGTTATGAAACACGATAGGAATCCTATTAAAGGGCTTATTAGAATAAAATATTCCGTGTTCATAAAGGGCAAAAAATTACGACTAGTTTCCTGATGGCCAAGAAAATGGGCCATTTTCCTTTACGCAAAAATGGTTTTCCTGTATCAGCCTAAGTGATATCGACCGTTAATGTGTATGCCGAGACATTACGGAGTCCCAAATTAATTTGCTTAGACGATATTCTGATAAGCCTACCCCACGCCAACTCATTTTATGAATATTTGTATTATCCAGGGACGTAGATATTTTAAATATACCTAATAAGCTTTATTATACTTAACTCTGAAAAAGTATAGAAAAAAAAAACTTTTGGCAATTGATTCTTTAAAAATTATAATTTTGATAAAAGTTCTTTTAATCTTAAGGGCTTATGCCTAAATATCAGAG
Source organism: Listronotus bonariensis (assembly GCA_014170235.1). Classification (NCBI taxonomy): domain Eukaryota; kingdom Metazoa; phylum Arthropoda; class Insecta; order Coleoptera; family Curculionidae; genus Listronotus; species Listronotus bonariensis. Next base: position 34,274 of record JACEGR010008567.1, on the reverse strand, counting down.
TACCGTGAGTGCCGTGTTATTGGATGTTTAACCCATTTAAGAGCTAATAAATCAAAGGCTGTATTTTTAGCAATTAAATGAAATACACCCTGTATATTTTTCGTAATCGTTGAACTACTTTCCTTAAAATAAAAAAAATTGCCATACTTAAGAATGTGAAAATAACTTTTTTTACAACTTCGTAGCCCTCCGCTTTCTTTACATCACTTTTAAATCAGATTAGTGGAATACACAATGTTTAGCATGTAATTAACTTACCATATGTTAATCTGAAGCGCTTAAATATTTTTGATGGATTTAAGTAAGGGTAGGGACGGGGTGGTTGCACTGCCATCGTGATCGAACGTATGTTTCAAGATGACAGTGGTAGTTGGCTGTGACGCCGCATTTTATTGTCAAGGCCAACTATAATAGAAGCCAAACTAAGCCGTACTTAAAACCATTGTTAAAATAGATAAATATTAAAGTCTTAATATTTTAAAAACTATAAATTTTGGAATAGACATCCTTATACAAACTTATCCCTATTTTTGATGCTTAATAGGATAAGGTAATAATAGATAAGGGTTTTCATTTTAAAAAATGACTTTAAGGTTTTTGTCGTAATATTTGTTTTTCTTTTTTTTTTATCTTTGAACAAACCACGAAGGCTAAGCCTAAATACTAACGTACCGTGGGTGTCTTAAGCGAGGCAAGAGGGAGTTTGTTGACACGGGACTTAAATACTTGAAGATTTGGGGGAAGGAAAGACCTCCGCGGGCAGCAGGTTCCACAATCTAGAAACTTTAGGGATAAAGAACGAACAAAGTGGAAAGTTCGGGACCTGTTCAGTTGGACCGTATAGGGATGCATACGCGCGGAACCACGAGTTTCTCTGTTGGGAACCGTAAGTGGAGGAACTATACTGGACAATTCTTCAGAGCAGAAGCCATGAAAGTACCTATAAAAAACCGATAAATCCCCCACAGCCCGACGATGGGCAAGAGAGGGAAGCCTTTCAGTAAGTGAAGGATCATCAATGAGACGAATAGCTCTTCTTTGAATAGAATCAAGAATGCTTAGGGTTGTGGGGGACGCCATGCCCCAGATATGTGAACAATATTCCAAGGAGGTCGGATTTGGGACACATATAAAGTGTATAAATTAGAAGGGGAGAAATACTTTTTGGCTCGAAAAAGAAATCCAAGCTTTCTTGAGGCTGCCGTGGCTATAGATACAATGTGTTTATGCCAGTTAAGGTTACTTTCAAATGTGACGCCCACAAGATTGAAGGAGTGTTTGCTCTGTAAAACTTGGCCGCTCATAAGTAGAGGATGAGTATTTGATGACTCTTTTCGCGACAAGGAACATGATTGTGTTTTGGATGCATTAAAATGAACGAGGTTTTTGGCGCCCCAATCCAATATTAAATTAAGATCCTGCGAAAGAGATGTCTACATCGCTCTGCGTTTGTTTTCCAAGTCAGGTTTAGTGATGGGTTTAGGAACCTGAAAACTGGAGTGAAGGGTACTATCGTCGGCGAAACTATGAATGGAATTAGTTGTGAACGAGAGAAGGTCGTTGATGTGAAGAAGGAACAATGTTGGAGCCAGAACTGAGCCCTGAGGTACTCCAGCATTTACTTGGTGAAAGCTTGAAGAATGGCCATCCACAATAACTGATATACGACGATCAGATAGATAACTAGAGAGCCAAGTACAGAGTTTAGGTGAAAGACCATAGGAGGGAAGTTTATTAAGAAGTCCGGCATGCCAGACCTGGTCAAAAGCTTTGGATATATCAAGACAAAGATCTGGGACTCACCTAGAAACTCAAAAGACTTATTCCAGCAGTGTAAAACGAAGGAAAGAAGATCTGCTGTAGATCTTTTGTGGCGAAATCCATACTGCCTGTCATGCAAAATTTTGTGTTTTTCTAAGTACTTAAGAATTTGTGAATTAATTAATTTTTCCATTAATAATAATCTTTAAAGATTATTTTTAACTACTCTGTATTTATTAATTGTGAAAATATTAATACAGTCTGCTAAAGTAGTTCTTTCTCTACGAGAAACCCTACCCCAACTCATATTAAAGGCTTTTGTTTAAAAGAAATTAATGGTTATGTAATGGCTTGCAAACGACATAAAATTTAAAATGAGTCAAAAACGGACAGAACGGTATGGAATATTATCCATAAATTATGTTTAGATTTTGACGCAGAATCTAAAAAATAAATAATATACAGGGTATTCTATTTAAAATAAGGAACTTGACATCAAACTTCGGTATAACTGGAAGTGGTAGAGCTATCAAAATATTTTAGTTGTATGTCCCCCACTGACTTTATAATGTTACCACATTTTCAAAATTTTCCAAAGCGTACACACAGAAAAAAATGTCTTGTTTTAAGCAAATACAAGGTTTTAAAAATATGCATTCTTTTTGAATAGTTGTGCGTTTAAACCAAGATTTATTTCTTACTTTAAAATAATAGTGGTTCTTAAACTGGGAGAAAAAATACTTTAATTTATGTCTTTAATGTAAAAGAAATTCTTTAAATTAAAATATCCTTAGTATTATTTTAAGAATATCAGAATCAAGAAATAAGAACCTAAAGATTTATGATTTAAGCTCTTTAATATCTTAAATATAAGTTTTAAGTTTTAAAACAAAAAAATATTAAATGTTTCTATCAAAATATTAATGAATTTTCTTTAAAATAATAGGTTCTTATTTTAAGAACCTATACCAAAAGCTTTAACCTTTATGTCAAAGAACCTATTTCTTTAATATAAGTATTCACTGAATTATGCTTCTTAGTACGGTATCAACGGTACGATTATATCCTACCGTCGAACAACGAAAGTTTTTTTATAAGATACTCTTGTTATTCGTATTATTCAACTTGTACCCGGGACAGCCAGTTTGATAAGTCCTATGAGGTTCGGCAAAACGCATCATCGATGGAGAAGAAAGGTCTCGGTGAATGACATGATAAGCAGGAATTCCTCTCTTAACTATCAAAAAGAGAACTAGTTGTTTATTTAATATAATTATCTTAATTGAATTAAATTTTATTTCAGTCTGTGGTATTTACTATCTTGTCTTAAAGAAAGAATCTCTCAGTGGGAAAGCGCTCGATGTTTTTAACGGAATACATCGTTCTTTAATGTAGACCCATTGGGGTCACTAAATAAAATAAGGTTATTTTTATTACAAAAGCGCCTTCTTTTGAATTTAGTACGCAAAGCTGAAAACATATTTTTTTTGTTTGAGATCCTATTTCTTTAACACATATGAAAGTCACAATTCTCTCAAATTAAATCTAAGGCTTTTGTTTTAAGATATCTTTTTTCAGTGTATTTTTCGAGAAATCGATCGCGGCAGTTTCCGGTGGGGCACCCTGTATATTATAAACCTAAACATTATTAGACTTACGTGAAATTCCGACGTCTTTTAATACCCTTACATACCGAATAATGATATTTTGCTAGTAGAGGCACACTTTTGCTTCCAGGTATTTAATTAATTACAAAACAATAATTAATTTACCTTTCTTACGAAAGGGAACTTCACCCAACTATTCGGCCAATTTCGGGCTGAGACGCTGGCACGTAGCATTTGAATTATGGTTTCACTAGAAGGATCATTTGTTTTATGCCATATAAATTATAATGCCGTATAAAATGTCTCTAAAGATATTAGAACAAATTTCGCAAAAGGGGAAATCGGTATTTCACAGCAACAGCAGATTTACTTTCAACTGCTAATTGTAACAATAATACAAGGTGGTATAAAAGTTCTCACTTAATTTCTTAAGACCGTTACTTTGGCTAAATAAAAAAAAGGTAAAAGTTCGATATAGCGGTTTTCGCTATTTTAAGAGATTTTCGAAAAATTATTTTTCAGGGCGTTTCTATAGGTCGATTATGACACAAATCTGTGTGCGCGTTTTCAAAAATCCATTTCTATAATTTATTATAAATCAAAATATACTTACGGGACGGTGGAGTGAACAGGGGTGCTGGGTGGGGACAAAACAGTATAAATCCTACATTAAACACCTAAAAACAGTATTTCACAGTACACACCGCACTTTCTGTTTACAAAAATGTCCAAAAAATTGTTTAAAAAAATAAAAATAAGTAATAGTTTAAACAACAATCCCGCCATGTCTGTCACGAATGTCACTGCATAAAAATGATGATTTGCAAATGTCTTGCGATGTTGCCAAACAGCTGAAAAAAAGGAAGATACAGGGCAAAATTCATATGAAAAATTAAGTTATACCTTCTTCTTATTATAATTTGTAGAGAAAAAGAAAAATACCTAAGCATTAAGAAGGAGGTATTTCTACAAAAAATACCATTGTTTCTTATGGAAATGGTGGATTTTAGTAAGTGTATGATGCACGGCATCTACGAAGATTTGAATGGGAATCCCCGAAATAGGCTTGGTGTTAAATCTTCATAAGAAGTTTGGCAACGTTGCCTCTATCGAGACTGTCGTTTTCATAATTTCTTTAATTAATGGCGAACAAGAATCTCATGCGTGGGATAATTTTTGAAAAATTTAATAGTTTTTAAAATTAATTTACATTTTTTATGTGCCCAGAGTGCAGTCTATTAATGTTTTCTTGTGTTTGATGTTGGATTTATATGTTGTCCCCACCCAGCACCCCTGTTCACTCCACTGTCCCGTAAATATGTTTTGATTAATATTAAATTATAGAAATGGATTTTTAAAAACGCGCATACAGATTTGTGTCATAATCGACCTAAAAAGAATTTTTCGAAAATCTCTTAAAATAGCGAAAACCACTATATCGAACTTTTACCAAAAAAAATCTATTTTGCTTTTTAATTATGTTTATTGAGACCTTAATATTTTTTACATTAAGTCGCAAAGATAATACCTATCTGTCAAGTGGCTGCAGCAAGAGTTGATGCACGGGCTTGTTTTACAGCATTTTACATGATTATTCTTAAAACTTCTGGCGTTAAATTCTCCACTTATAGTCGGATGTTCTTCTTGAGAGCCAACAAGTTCTATGGCTTATTCTGAGAGATTCGTGATATTAAAAAATCCCCAAAAAGAAAGCCTGAATCAGTTTAATCGGGCGGCCTAGCCAGCCTTTGCAAATCGCCAAAACAAAAAATTAAGCCGCTGGAAAACGCTTGCTTTAAAATGTCCATTGTCACTCACATTTTTAAGTCTTTTGCCAAAATTCATTGGAAAGAGCGTCTAGTAAGGCCTAATTGCGCGGTCCATTTTCTGTTTAATGTTTAAGGGTTTTCTTTGATATTTGCAGCCACCGAAGCTATTTCCTTGACCTAACCGCCACTTCAGAGTAGACCACTTCTGTTTCTATTCCGCTTGAAAACATTCTTGTTGAGGCATGTAGCTTAAAGCCGGCTGTCCATGAAAGCGGTTTTCCGCTCGCGGATGATAAATTCAGCGTTGTGATTGGTTAGTGCAAATTTAAAATGCTTTTTCCGCCAATCACAACGCTGAACTATCATCCGCGAGCGGAAAACCGCTCTCATGGACAGCCGGCTTAACGCTGCAGTCTTTGTTTAGTGGATGCCAGACGACCAAAATCGATGCCGAAATTCTTTCTGAGCCAAAATCACGCAAAGTTTGGTTCAAAAGATTGTTACAAATATTTCACGTTTTTGCAAAGTATATCAGTTTACTGGTAATCTCCGAATATTCTACTTTTATTTAATTTACAAATGGTAAAGTTGCACTATGGCATACGAAGCTATTTGTAAAAATAAGAGGATATCTTGATAAGGTAAGGACTTTTGCACGTATATCCCCACTTAACCAGCTGTTTGTTTACTCTGTTCGTTGCCTTCTTCTTTTCATTTTCTTGATAACCAAAGTAGATGCAAAGAAAACTGGTATATATATTCCTCCTGACAGAATAAGTAATATTTAATTAATCAATACTCCTAAATTGTGTAAGGGCAACCAATTTTTTTATCATATATTGCGTCAATACTAAGTTATTATTGTGACGTATATTTTGTAATTTGTATAAAATGTATAATTCCATATGTACCATATGGAACTATCTTCTTGGGACCATGAGACCGGTGGACCATCAAAACTAACTTTGCATTTTTTAAAAACCAACTTAACTTAATTGACTAACTAAATTTAGTACGGGCATACCCCCACTTCTTATTTTTAAATTCCCAAAAATGTATACTTTTAAAATTCCCAAAATGTATACTTTTTTATACTAGGTGTTCACATTATTATTGAACGTGAAAGAGGGGCTTTATAAAGCGTCTATTGGCTTTTTTAAGGTATATTTATTTTATAACGTAGAAAAACAATTTAAGATCTGGACACACATAACCGCACCTTGGCCGCACCAGGCCCACACCATAACACTCCGTGTCTCGGTTTTGAAATGTACCTTTGTAATCAAATGCTATAGGCTTAACACACTGCCCGACCACATACCCCACACCGCATTTTAACAAGTGAACACACATCACCGACCCACGGTTGTACGTCACTAATTTTAAAGAAAAAATTAATATTCGTAAATTGACCGAATTTTTTTTGGAAAAAAGGTATTTTTAAATTTTTTTTTAAATATTTATTTTAAATTTTGCATGTCGGCTCAAAATTAAATTCTTAACACTTTTTTCAAATAACTTTTTTAGATATCGAGCCAACTAACTTCACTTTTTGATATTTTAATTTAATTTTTAATAATTATCTCCCCAACGGACGAACATGAGCCGGATGTCATTATTGATTTTTGGTAACTTCACAAGCAGAGGTGATTACCAAAAAAGTATTTAAAAATTTTTAAAAATAAATTTTTTCTCACATGTGTCCAACTCTTTGGCGGTCACTGTATAAACCTATGTCCTAAATAAGAAAGGTTAGTAAAATAAGTATATGTCAATTTTAGTGAAAAATAAAATCGTATTTTTAAAAATATTGTAATTAATGGCCTTACGTACACTCATACTTATTATAAACTTTTTACTGTTTTAGCCGTTCGGCGCGTACGACACGCGCACTTTAAAACTGATTTATCATATTAAATATATATATATATATATATATATATATATATATATATATATATATATATATATATATATATATTAAAGCAAAAAGGAAAAAATAGAGCAGAAAAGCAGGACGTTTTCTTTTAACTGTCTTTAAAGGGAGTAAAATATTTTGTATATATATATATATATATATATATATATATATATATATATATATATATATATATATATATATATACATATTATACACCAAATTTTTTGTCCTAAATCGTACAATTTGAATATATAACTTGCTCTGCTCTAATCTGAACTTTTAGTTGCTATAAAACCGTATAAATAAATTATATGCCTTTTTTTATAAAAAATACCCGTTTATAATTGTAATAAATTTGCTATAAATATTATTTTGATTGTGATTTTGAAAAATTAGGCTTAGTTTTAAAGCTTTCCCTTCAATTGAAGCTATACCAGAGTTACTTAACTTAATATCAAGCCGAGTTATGAGTAAAAATTTGACTATATGCCGTAATTTTTGCAAATTTTGCAATGTTTTTGCACTAATTCTGCCATATCTCCGGTTCTAACAATCAAATCAATGCTTATAAAACGTCATTTTATAGATTTTTTTAAAGAACAAATTTTATTAAAAAAATATTTTTATCTCTTTTAGTTTAAGAAAGAGAGCCTTATAAACAATTAAATTGTTTATATCAAATTCCGTCACTCCCAACACAAAATTCATAGAATTACACTCTGAAACTTCGTGGACACTAATCGGCCACGAAACAGCCCTGGCCCCAGACTAAAAGGGCTTAAGTTTTAAGATACAGTGTGACAACAAAACCTTTTTTTTAAACTTTACCACTAGTGTTGGGCGACATATCAATAACCGCGATATTTCACCGGTGAATGGAAAATCACTGGCGCTGCGCTCCCGGTGATTTACTTTTTGCAAATACGGTGATCAGTGATTGAAACGAATACTGCAATCGGCATCGACACGACACACATTGGATGATCGCTGATGGCGCCGATCGAAATATGATATACCTATGAATTATTATTTGAAAATAATATGTGAAGAAAAACAGTAATTAAGGCCGATATGATATTTATATTGTTTAGACGTGGAGGGTGGCGGGCACCGCCAAGCTATGTGAAAGACTGTTTTCCAAAGCCGGGTTAATATTAATCGACCGTAGAAATAAATTAAGTGCAAACAAAGCTGAAAAACTAATCCTTCTTAATGCTAATTTTTAATTTTCATTGGGAAAAAAGTAAGCTATATATTGTTGTATTTTTATTTATTTAAAGAATTTAAAATTTTTATATTTTATTATTCGTTTTCGTTTTGCTTTAAAAAGTTTTTTATTTTATATTTATATTTTTTGTAATTGATTAAAAGTTAAAAATGTTTTAATGGTGTTCGATTAATAAAAATGTGTTTTTTATTTATGAAAGTAGGTAATGAATAAACCCTAAAACTTGATATTATTTTTACATAATAATATTGCAATATATCACATTAAGCTTGTTGTTGTCACATCTTATATAAAAATGATTATTTGAGTTACGAACCCAAAAAATTTAGATTTCGTAATATTGCTGTTAATTTAATTTGCAGCATAATATTTATTTTTATAAAATCAATAAATATGCTGCATGTCAATGAAAACCGAAAAGAGCTGCATAAATAATATATTTGTATTCGTTGCCAGACACCGAGCTGTTTTTATATTTCCATTTTTAGTTAAATATTTATATATATTCAAGTCACTTCAGTGATTGAAATCACTGTTAAAAATCACGGTGATTTAGAAATCACTGTCGCCATTTCACCGGTTACCGAAAAATCACCGTATTTCCCAATACTATTTACCACCCTGTATCTCAAAAAATAAGCCCTTATTTAAACTTTTTTCCTTAATATCACCTAAGGATGTACACTGTAAAAGATTAGCAACTAATTATGGAAAACCCTCTGTGTAGCTTAGACCTGGTCGTACAGAAAGTAATTTTTTGTAAATCCAGATATCTCAAAAAAGTAGCCTTAATCACTTTTATCCAACACTTACATATAATATCTACATAATTGATCAGATTTTGAGGATATAAAGTGTACTATAAGTCACTAGTGAGCTAAAGTACCCTTTAACTCACTAGTGAATTATAGACAATACAAAATTTTGTTTCTGGTGTTGACAATGACAAGTAACAAATAATGGATGACGTTTTCAAATTATTTTCGATATTAAAAACGATTTATACGAAAGTGTTGGATAAAATTTTGTATTAGACACGTGAGTTATTACATATAAGTCACTTAAGAAAATTACCTCTCTCGCCCTTCGGGCTCGAGAGTTAAACTTTTCTTGCGTGACTTATATGTAATATAACTCACTTATCTAATAAATAACTATTAATTTACACCTTAATTATGTAAAATATGTTGAAGAATCAGAATTTTTACCCAAAAGTTACATACAGAGTGGTTGAAAAAGTTATTTCATTTTTTATTTGTTTAAAATACCGCAATTAAATTGATAACAGATTCTTAATTCTCACCTTCCAAAATCACTTCTAGCCAAATATTGTGAAAATGCACCTGTTATTTCCAAAATGATTTTTAAAAATCTAAAACCATAATAATTTTGTACCACCCCGTATCTCCAAAATCATCCACTTTAGGACTAAGCTAAGTTGGGTTATAGTAGGTTTACATTTGACATTTATTGAATGATATTTATGTCAGGCAGAAAGCTAAACAACAAAAGAATCATATCAGACATACATTTTTGACCGTTTAAATTAGCCAGAATTGTCTCTCTGACAAAAATATCATGCAATAAATCTCAAGATCGTTATATTTTAGCCTCAAACATCTATGATAACTTTTTCCGAACATTTTAGAGAAACTCTGTATATAATCATTTCAATTGGTATATTTTGTAAACATTTAATTTAAGTAAAACTTGTGTATTGGCTAAGCCTATTGTTATATCAATTTATTTTCAATTGCCTTAAAAAATAAACGCCAATAATACCTTCTAAAGTCCATAACCATTTTTCGTATCACGCAAAAGACCTATTAACTACAAAATAAATAAAGCATAAAGATTAAATAAACAACGCTTTGCTATTTTCAGGTTTTACTGTAAAAGCAAACAAGGCTAAACTATACCATTTGCTTATCAGTAAATACATTGGCTTAAGAAAAACTATATCTTTTATATATTTTTGCATTATTTAAATCTACTATAAATTTAAAACATTTTTCAAAAAAATAAAAATCTGGTTTTCAACGAATTAATTTTTTCAAGCAAAAGTTATCGGAAATGGTTTGTACAGTGCATTTCTTTAATGTGCCCTCCTTTAATCTTTAAACGAATAAATTAAAAATATATAACTTTGGGATATAAAATTAATGCATAAATTCTATATTCTGGAGTGAAATTAACAGATGCAAATTTCAAAAAAGCGGCTGGGCGCCATCTTTAGAAAAAAAATAAATGGAAAGGGGGTCTTGGGACACATCATTTTAAAGCTTTTGACGAGTACTGTATAACCCTAGAATATAAAGTCAATAACTTTACCTAATACACAATGGCGGTGGCACAATTATCCTAAATACCTGATTTAGATGGCCATATTTCCAAAACTAATAAAGTTAGATTTACTTAATGTGGTATTTTCCTAAAGCTGTTTTAAAGATCTTTTTAATGGTAATATATAGGGTGCATTATTAGAAAAATAATTACTTTTTTCTAGCATATATATATTATTACCATCAGTATCTCCCCTTAAAAATATCTTAAAAAGAGCTTTAAGAAAACACGACATTGGGCACATCTAACATTATTAGTTTCAACTATATGGCTATTTAAATCAGGTATTTAGGTAATTTTGTATTGGGTAAAGGCATTGACTATATATTCCAGGGTCATAAAGTACTTGTCAGGGGCTTTAAATGATTTCCCATAACCTTCTGTTTTCATTTAACAACTTTTTTTTTGTTTGCTAGATGGCGCCCAGCCACCATCTTGAAATTTTCATCTGTCAATTTCACTTTAAAATATAGTATTTATGCATCAATTTCATATCCCAAAGTTTAACTTTTTTAAGTTGATCCACTCAAAAAATAAAATTAGGGGGCATTCAAGAAATGCACTGTATGTATTATCTAATGAATTCAGAACTATTTATGGTATTATCGGTAAAGCATAAAAAACGGTTGGTAGTTTAAAATCATTAAATTTGGGTTATTTTTATAAAGCATTTCTGCTTTTTTTTAAATTTGGGTAATTAAATTTTGTATAGTAAACAATTGTATCTATAGCCACCGCGGCGTCAAAAAGCTTGGATTTCTTTTCCGAGCCAAAAAGTATTTTTCCCCTTCCAATTTATACACTTTGTATGTGTCCCAAATTCGACCCTCTCTGGAATATTGTTCTCATGTCTGGGGAATGGCATCCCCTACAACCCTCAGCATTCTTGATGCCATTCAAAGAAGGGCTATTCGTCTTATTAATGATCCTTTACTTACTCAAAGACTTTCTTCTCTTGCCCATCGTCGAGCTGTGGGAGATCTATCGCTCTTCTATAGATACTTTAACGGCTTCTGCTCCGACGAATTATCCAGTATAGTCCCTCCTCTTGCAGCTCCCAACAGAGAAACTCGTGGTGCCGCACGTATGCATCCCTATACGGTCCAATTGGACAGGCCCTGAACTTCCCATTTCGTTCGTTCTTTTATCCCTAGAGTTTCTAGACTGTGGAACCTACTGCCAGCGGAGGTCTTTCCTTCCCTCCCAAATCTTCAAGTTTTTAAGGCCCGTGTTAACAAACTTCCTCTTACCCTGCTTAAGACACCCACGGTACGTTAGTATTTAGGCTTTCAGCCGTCGTGATTGTCCAAAGATAAAAAAAAACTTCATTAATGTTTGAAATTGGGCAAATGGTAGCGTTAGGAAAATGTCCTAAATGTTCTATTTTTTCAAAATAAACTACAATACTTATAAAATTAAAAAATTCCATATAATCCTATATAAGCTATAACAAAGGAATATTAGAATGCGAAGAGAAACTTAACAAAAATATTAAATACAAGGTGACTCATTTAAAACATCATAACTTCATACCTTCACGCTTTTGTAAGCAACCCGCTATATGCTTACGAAAATGAGAAATTTATTTTTCCAGTTAGTTTGATTTTTAAAAATGTTTATCATTGTATTTTTTTAGTATCAAAAATAAAAAAACGAAAAGCAATACTTCACTTCACTTAAGTAATTACACCTCCGTAAGAGGTTTTCTAAAAGCATTTTTTACTTGACGTTATACTCTTTTTAAAGGAAATGATAAATGTGTTTACATTTTCTTTTTAAATCTGTCATAACGTTATTTTATACAGTTTGTGCAAAATTAGTAGACAATGTATTGGGATATTAGAGACAGAAAGATGGTTAAATGGGAAAAGCTGTAGGCAATTCAACCGTAAATTTAATGGCTGTTTTGATGACAGCTGTATCTTGTTTTTGAGATATTTTGAGAAAAATAAAACACTGCATTTTATATTTTTTGTTGTTTTTAAAAATTGGAAAAAATAATTTCAACGTTTCCGTTTTTAGATACCATTACCAACTTTAAATTTTAATACAGCAGACATTTTGTTTTTAGTACATTTAACGTTTTTTCTCTTTAAAACGATGTATAATACTTTACATAAATATTTTATTCTTAGGTCAAAAAAACGTAAAAGAATAATTTTGGCACGAGTTGCCCATGACTGCGAAAAAAATTGTCTTTTTGACAGTTTTGGTATATGACTTGCTGAAGATACTTACCATATTTTATTTTAAAAATCCAAAAAGGGCCCAATATACAGGGTGTCCATTTAAAAAATTGAGATTTAGCATTTTTAATATTGAGATATTGGCCATGCTATAAGAAATACCCTGTATGATCTACTGCATTTTCTTTTTTAAAATTTATTTTGTTTTTCTTAGTGTTTTAAAACACACAGCTAAGTTTCTGTTTTTAATTAATTTTTGGGCAGTAAATTATTAATAGCGTGGCAACACCGCCACGAGTGCCAAAATAAAATAGGGAAATATATGCAAAAGTTTATGCTGTATTCAATTATGTAAATAAAAATAGGAAAACAATTTTGAAAAACTAGCTTCTTAGCTATAACTTTTTTGACACTTTTTATAGATTCAAATTCCATTATATCCTTATCTAATTGCAAAAAAATTGGTATTGTTAGATTCGTTAAAAAAAACCTTTTTCTGAAAAGTGCTAGACTAAAAGAGGCTGAGATTTAAAAATATTAGTTAGACATGAAAATATTAACTTGCCAAATTGTTTTATTCCTATCTTTCATATTTGTCACTAAAACTTTGCAATTGTATTTTTATGACATCACCTGAGGCTCCTAGAATAATTTATGTACAATCATGGCCACCTAGATGCAATAATGAAAATGTATTATTCCAATTAAGAAATGTCCCAGGAATTTAATAAGAGTAAAATATACACGAGTTTCATTTAAAAATTTAAAATCGGAGTAATTTTCGGTTAAACCGAAAGTGACCAGAAAGTAAAAAATATGCGAAAACTCTCTTCGTTCTATACCATTTACCTATACCAAGTCTCATTTTAAAATGTCTAATTCTGTAGAAGTTATGTCTTGTCTAATAAAATCATTGAAACCTGGTTTGGACTTCCTTGGACAACTGGGCCACCCTGTATATCAAACTTTGTACAGGAGTTTTTAAACCTTTTCCAGGCACTTACATTTATTGTAATGGCGTCCATAAAAATCTCGCTCGTTTGAAATTAAAAACCACCGAAGCACGAAAGAGCTCATTTTATCCTTTTAATGAGGTCACAATGCAAAATTTTCCCTTTCAATTAATTTTGTTAATTTTTCTGGGTTTTGCTTAAACCGTTGGCGGTTTTGAGTTAAGGGTCCTTTGGGACAAAACGCTTTATTTGTTTAAAAGCATGGTTTTTAGATGCCAAAAAGTTGGAATGTTGTTGTAAAATGCAGAGTTTAACAGGCGTAAACTTTTAAACCACAAAAATGTTTTGTTATATTGATTTGCTTTAAAACCTGTAAATATTCTAAATGGCTAACTAGAGACTTGTTATGATTAGGATTTAAGAACCGAATCCTAAGCAACTTAAAAAGCTTTAAATATGCACGAAAAGTGGCAGAAATATGCAACATTAAATGATAACTTTAAAAAAATCTTTACATTGCAAATAATTTTAGGGTTGAATTTACACATTCTTTACCGAGGAGGGAGCTCCTTAAGTGACCAAAGATAACATGCTCACCCTCGAAAAAGTTAAAGAAAAAAGGCCCGTGGTTAAAAAACCACCGGTTACTTAGCCTTTCTTGATGATTATATTTTTTTCTGGGCGAAAATACTCCCAAATCACCCCCTCGTTTGAAAAATATTAAGAATGTATCGATAATATGCAATATAACCGTATTTTACAAAAAATTTGCTATTAGCCATGAAAACGGCTTAAATATACAAATGAAAATAAAAAGTTTATTAATTTTCAAATTTTACGTATTTAGAAAACCACAAAATTTTTAAATTTTACTGGCTCTCTATTATTTTAAATTTACCAAAAAAGAAAATAATGTGTAAATTATATGGCAAAAAGGCATTGCATATCTTGTCTTGTACACATCCTATAAAGTAAGTTATATAACTTTATTAATATTAATATTATTTACATAATAACTCTTTTTCAATAAACGTTTCCAATTTAATAAAGTCACTAAAATAGATTGATTAAATGAATTAGAACAGACATTACTGACAAATTTTAAATTTAATTACACCTAATTGTAAAGTACAGGCATTGAGGTGAGCTACGCTATTAATTCTGCTAAAGGCAATAATGTTACTGAACAAATTGCCCGCAGTTTCTCGATGTGTAAAAATAGTTCCTTACTTCCACGTTTACTATAACTGAAATTAAATAAGCCGAATGTAGAGTAAGCGTAGCTCCTCAACAAAATTATTTTCTACAATCTTCCTGATGAGCATTGTTTTTAACTCCTTAGTTTTTTTCTAATAGATGTCTATTCGGTATTGTAAATAGCTTTTTTCCAAGATTTTACCAAGCTATTGCTAGGGTTCTCCGGGGCTCAGTACCAGCAACCATGATACAACGAATAACATGACGCTTGACGTTTATCACGTGATCACCGCATCTGACTTAGCAATGGTAGGAAATTCGTAAACAAAGCTGTTTTCGTTTTAAAGTTTTTTTGGCGGTTTACTTTGCTTTTCGGTAGTTTTGTGACTTTAAAAATAAAAAATTAAATAGCTTTTTTTTAAGTACTTTAAAGAGTAGTTTATTTAATAAGTTTCATTTATGCTAATCTTAACAATTTAAACTAGTTAACACCAAGTATAAACTGTAACAATATTTTAAAATCTTAGTTTTTCAAAAATGTCTCTGAGTATTTAGAAAAATGGCCGAAATTTACTAACAATAAAGGCTTTCGTAGGGATTAAATTTAAATATTGCGGAGAAAATCTCATATTGCTACATCAGCAAATTCACAAACAGTAAATGCTTTCTAAGGGCATTAATTCGCGCATTTACTGTGACGTCAGACGACGTTGACGTTTTTCTAACCCTCAAGAACATACTTATTAGAGGCAGTCTTACCGCTTAGCTGTGAAAACAATTGCATGTTTAAAAAGAAATAAACTTAAGCTCTGCCATAATCATACTGGTCAGCAGGACCAAAAGCGATAGATTATACTCTTGTCATATTTCTTTCTCGTGCGGTTTTCACACTGCCATAAAGTCTGACTCTAGAGGGTATATTTTTAAGGCTTTGTGTGGAATCCAAACAAAACCTCTAGCCTTTCTCCTCTCCATAAAACAAACAAATTTTTCTACTGAAAATATACTTTTCCTACGACCACATGTGAAAATAGTAAATAGCACACTGTTTTCATGCATAGAAAATGCCTTATATCACACTAGTGTTGCAAAGTACTTTACAGCACTAGTGTTGCAAAGTATAATATAAAGCTGTCATCGCTGTCATTGTTATTTAAAATAAATTTGGAGTTACCAGGCTGTTAACTGGATTTACATTGAAAAGCCATGCAATATTTTTTAAATGAGGACCTTTTTAATTCTAAAATGATAAAAAGCTACTAGGTAGGTGATTTTTGATATAAACATATTTTTAAACAGTATAATATATCGCAGTAAGGAAAAGTATATATCACCCTAGTGATGCAAAGTTTTCAATTGTTTTCTTATTTTTTTCTGTGAAGACAAACAACTTTTATTTGTTTTGGTAAATAACTTGTGGTCGTAGGAAAAATAGTGTACAATACTTGTGTGAAAATCACTTTCTTACACTCGTGGGTTTGTCGCACTCGGCTAACGCCTCGTGTAACAATATTCCCACTCGTGTGAAATTAGTCATTTTCCACACTTGTAATGTAATATACTATTATTTTTGATTTTTGTTGTTAGTGGCACTATTTAAGATAATTCATATTAGTTTAGGTTAGTTTGAAGTTTGTACAAATTATACTTTTGTTCACATAGTTAGGTTAGGTGAATAAATATCACAAATAATTATGAAAATTTAGTGTAAGAGTGTCACAAGTAGCCTACTCCAGTCACAAACACTTTAAAACACACAAAAAACTGACATAAATCGCGTTATTTTAACTTTTAGGATGAATTCCCATAATAAAAATTTATGGTTTGGATTCCTTGCCTGCGTCGTGACGTCAGCACTAAATGCGCGAATTTAAATATTGCGGGGAAAACCTCACATTGCCACGTCATGCGTACAGTAAACCAATTTGAAAACGATGTTGTATTCGTTGTATCATGACCGTTTAATAAAATAACCGAACTAGGTTGATTAAATTAATTATTGTATTGTATCACACTGCTGGAATAAGTCTCTTGTGTTTCTAGGTGAGTCCCAGATCGTTGCTCTTGATATATTCAAAGGTTTTGACCAGGTCTGACATGCCGCACTTCCTAATAAACTTCCCTCCTATGGTCTTTCAACTAAACTCTGTACTTGGTTCTCTAGTTATCTATTTGATCGTCGTATATCAGTTATTGTGGACGGCCATTGTTCAAGGTTTCACCAAGTTAACGCTGGAGTCCCTCAGGGCTCAGTTCTGGCACCAACATTGTTTCTTCTTCACATCAACGACCTTCTTTCGTCCACAACTAATTCCATTCATAGTTTCGCCGACGATAGTACCCTTCACTCCAGTTTTCAGGTTCCTAAACCCATCACTAAACCTGACTTGGAAAACAAACGCAGAGCGATGCAGATATCTCTTTCGCAGGATCTTAATTTAATATTGGATTGGGGCGCCAAAAATCTCGTCCATTTTAATGCATCCAAAACACAATCATGTTCCTTGTCGCGAAAAGATTCATCAAATACTCATTCTCTACTTATGAGCGGCCAAGTTTTACAGAGCAAAGACACTTTCAATCTTGTGGGCGTCACATTTGAAAGTAACCTTAACTGGCATAAACACATTGTATCTATAGCCACGGCAGCTTCAAAAAAGCTTGGATTTCTCTTTCGAGCCAAAAAGTATTTCTCCCCTTCTAATTTATACACTTTATATGTGTCCTAAATCCGACCTCCCTTGGAATATTGTTCTCATATCTTGAGCATGGCGTCCCCCACAACCCTAAACATTCTTGATTCTATTCAAAGAAGAGCTATTCGTCTCATTAATGACACTTCACTTACAGAAACGCTTCCCTCTCTTGCCCATCGTCGGGCTGTGGGGGATTTATCGCTTTTATAGGTACTTCCATGGCTTCTGCTCTGAAGAATTGTCCAGTATTGTTCCTCCACTCACGGTTTCCAACAGAGAAACTCGTGGTTCCGCGCATATGCGTTCCTATAGGGTCCAACAGGACAGGCCCTGAACTTCCCACTTTGTTCGTTCTTTTATCCCTAGAGTTTCTAGATTGTGGAACCTGCTGCCTGCGGAGGTCTTTCCTTCCCCTCCAAATCTTCAAGTATTTAAGTCCCGTGTCAACAAACTTCCTCTTACCCTGCGTAAGACACTCACGGTACGTTAGTATTTAGGCTTTTAGCCTTCGTGGTTTGTCCAAAGATTAAAAAAAATTAAAACAACCATTATCAACAAATTTTAAATTCAATTACACCTAATGGTAAAGTACAGCCATTCGGGTAAGCTACGCTATTAATCCAACTAAAGGCAATAAAGTTGCCGAACAAATAAGCCCGCAGTTACTTGATGTGTAAAAATAGTTCTAAATTTCCACGTTCACCTATAACCGAAATTAAATAAGCCGAATGTAGCGTAAGTATAGCGTAGCTGCGTTGGCGTTTCTTCAGACCGCCATAAAGCATTTGTAACTGCCAACTTAACGGCAATATAAGGAATAAAAAATCAATTAGGACAAATCCAATAAAAAGTGGAAAAAAGGCGATCTTTTTGTCTTTTTAAGACAGTGTCGGCTCGTATTTCATATTATATGCTGTATTAATACTAAAAAACTACGTATTATTTAATATACCGGGTAAAGCAGGTTGTTGTTACCTCCCCAATTTTCGGTTATCTTAAAAAATAATTATATTCTAGGTATAAAATAACTTTTCTTTTATCAAACTTTAAAATCACTTTTTGTTGTAGCAAAAGTACAAATAAGCGTCTTTCTTTTATATAGATAGATGTTTAAACAAACATTCACCACGACTCGATACAGCCTTACTGACGAGTTCTTGTAAGGCAAGCAGAAACCGGTCTGGGGAGACAGCTGGGATGTTTTCTTTGACTGTCTTTAAAGGGAGTAGAATATTATATATAAAAATATATTTGGATATCTTATCAAATTCGTTTTCCATTGCTTTAGAATATAAACATGGTTTTTATTTTTAAATATGGCATCCAAAGATTACTCTAAAGGAAATCTAAGGACGGCCGTTTTTACTGCTTTGAAAACTCTTTTTGGTAGGTAAGCTGTGAAAGTACATCTAGTGGCAATTTTAATGTTTATTGTATTTAACAGAAGAAAGTTTGGCTTTGTTTAAACATCTCAAATATAAACATCCCTATTCTATAATAGATTTAACATTTTAAAACAAACTTTTCATTTAACAATATAGTACAACATACTCTTAACTTTTTAGATATTGGCCATAGATTATTTATTCCCGAGTTCTCTAATTAGGTTGTCATAAAGTAATCTTTGGCCGTCATCTTAAAAATAAACAAACAAATTTTGTAAAATCATTGTAAAATATATACAGGGTGTAACTAAATAAGTGTAAAACATTTAAGGAGGTGATTCCTCATTGAAAAATATGAAAAAAGTTCCTATAAACATGGGTCCGAAAATGCATACTTTCCAAGATACAGGGTGTTAAACTTTTTAAATAAAATAGGTTTTTTGTAATTATCTTGAATACCCTGTAACCGATTTTCTTGAAATTTTTCAGTGTTATTTCTAGTAATAAGGGCCAAAGTTAGGCATAATTAAATTAAAATTATTAAGTCCAGTGGCGTCTCACGGGACATCTTATCGAAAATAATTGTAAAAAAATGTACGCCACTGACTTTTTTGTAACTTTTTATTTTTTTTTAGAATAAGCAACTGAAAATACAACTTTTTTATCTCTTGAAATTTTTTTGTATCTTGCTTCGTTTTCGAGAAAAAAATAAAAACCACTTTATTGCATGTTTCTTGGGACGGAATTTTTGAATTTTGACGATTTACTGAGCAAAAACAGTTAAAGATAGAGCAAAATTAATTTTACTTTCCTATCTTAACTTTTTAAGGACTATCTAATGACATTAAAAAGTGAAGGTCAACTGAAGATTAAAGAAGGTGAATGTTAAACCTAAATGTTGGACACCCTGTATCTTAGAAACTATGCATTTTCGGACCCATGTTTATAGGAACTTTTTTCATATTTTTCAATGAGGAATCACCTCCTTAAATGTTTTACACTTATTTAGTTACACCCTGTATATAAAAAAATAATAATAAAAAATGGATTTGTATGTAGTGTACCTAAAATTAAAGTTAATGATACATCTGGTTAAACCGGAAGTTACTTTAAGTTTATAATAATGTTAAAAATGTCAATTTATGTTTATAACATTACAGATTTTTTTAAGCATCATATAAAGAACTACAAAAAAAAATGGTCAGGTGTATCTCAGGTTAGGTGTTACAAAAAGGACAAGTGGGCCAGCACAATTATTACAAAAAAAGGTATTTTTAAAAAAATTCTGCATGGTCCAAAACCAAAAAGTCAATAAACAGATATCAAATTGTATTATTCATTTACGGATTTCGCCAAAATTGTAATTTTTGGTCGATGTCTAGAGTAAAGTACCTGCATTTTTGCTAATAATAAAAATTGTTATTAGAAAAAATGCATAAAACAAAAAAAAAATCAAATGTGTAAATTTTGTTTAGATAGAAGAAAAAACTATTTCTTATATTTTTCCTATGTTAATGGTTAAAATTAAAGTTTCCACATCTGGTTAAACTGGAAGTTACTAAGTTTGTAATAATATAAATCATATAAAGTACTACGAACAAAAATGGTTGGGTGTATCTCGGGTTAAGTGTTACAAAGGACAACTGGACCAAACATTTTTTAAATTCTAAATCGACATTTGGAAAACTGGTCCCATGGTCCAAAACAAAGAAATACAAAAACTTTGATTGGTATTATACAGGGCGGGTTATAACTAAAAATAGAAAAGTGCTTCAGACAAAGGTAGTACTTTTCTTATTAAATATAGAAAAAAATAATAGTTCTCTTAAAATTTAAAGAGAAATTATTAAGAAAAAAAATGTTATATTTTTTTACATTACACAAAAAATAACAAAAGGAAGCAAAGCTGAATTTCGCTCCCTCGTGTCAAACATTTCGTCGGTTTAAAGGTAAAAGTCACTAAGTTAAGTTTTTGGCTTTAAATTTTAATATTACAGAATTAAATTTTCTACAATGTTAACTTAAAAATCTTGTTCTGTTATTACCAACCGGACAAAAATATTGTATTTCTTCTGTATACCAATCCATAGAATCCCACAAGTGAGATTTCAGCGTACCCTAAATTTTTAAGTACCTACCCCGACGAGCAGATGAGATGAAAGTAAGTACGATGTCGCTTTGCTAATACGATTACCATCAGAAATTGATAGCAGTCGCTGACGAGCAGTCGGCCCGATCAGTTAGAGTGAGGATATAAGCAAAAAGTTAATAAAAATAAAATCCCTGATAAATGGACCTAGTATCCATAAGATTATTAAATTTTATTATTTCAGAATAGGATATATATGTACAAAACATCGAAAGCGACATTCGTCAGTTTTACGGGAAACGTTTTTTTTTTTTTTTATTGGCTTTATTTCCAGATGAAGATATGTTCTATATTGGTTGGGCGGTTCATTTAATTAATGGTAGTTATTTGGGTACACGCCAAAAAATAAATTAATAGTACCAAAAACCAAAAAAAAAGCAAGTAGATAGAGAACTAAAAATCGACGTTTTGGTGGCAAGTCTGCCACCGTTGTCAAAGACAAATTAAAAAAAATTTAAAAATTACCTATTATTTAGGTTTTAGAATTTTAAATTTTTAGCTTTTTTTTGGAGATTCTAAAAATGTTGACATTAAATGTTAAATATGTTTTGTTTTGTAATTCAAATTAAGAAGAAATCTAAAACAAAAATATTCCAGATCTCGGTTTTTCTTTAAAAATAACGCTGATGGGAAGAAAAATCGTTTTCCGGAAAATTGACGAATGTCGCTTACGATGTTTTGTAAAAACTCATCGATATATCCTATTCTGAAATAATAAATTTAATAATCCTATGGATACTAAGTCCATTTATCAGGGATTTTATTTTTATTAAATTTTGCGTATATCCTCACTCTAACTGATCAGGCCAACTGCTCGTCAGCGACTGCTATCAATTTCTGATGGTAATCGTATTAGCAAAGCGACATCGTACTACTTTCGCCATCTGTTGGTCGCGAGATAGGTACTAAAAATTTTTAGGATACGCTGAAATCTCACTTGTGGGGTTCTATGGAGTGGTATTCTTTGATCATGGGACTAGCTTTTCGGTTTCAATTTCAAAAATTTCTCATATTCTCTGAGTCATACTGTTTATTTTGCAATTTATGTAATAACCAATTTACATTAGGTTTAGTATACAACAACATTTTAATTTTGTTGCTAAGAAGTTTTATAAAAATAATTATCTTGATAAAAAAAGTTCGTGTCCAGTGTGCCAAAAAGTTAAGTTAACGACACTGTCTAGCCCATCATCCATTTCCTTTCGTTGAAATTGCTTCGGTAGCCTTATTGTTGTATTGGGTGTAATGGGAAATCGATGACAACGTCACCTCACCTCTGACTTATTAGAGCCCGTCGCGCCTAGCACGTTTACAATGAAAAGCCCACAAAATGTCAGCCAGACGAGCTGAAAAAGACTATTCAATACCGATAATAGGTTTAATGGCCCTTTTTAACAACTTTATTTTATTTTGTTCTTTATTAGATATCCGCTTACATTAGGAGAAATGTACCGGGTGTAGACAAGTTATAAATTTACACCTCCCTTATTTTTTTAAATGTTTCATCGTACAAAATAAATAGTTATATCAGTTTTTTGGGTTAATTATGTAGTTTCTGAATCAATTATTGGATTATTAATATCTCTTAAAACGTACAGGGAAGGGAAAAATAGTATAATTTTTTTAAATAGAACACCCTGTATATTTAATCACTAATGAAAAGATCTTTAAAAGAGTTTCAAAGAATAATACATTTATTATAACTATCTTTATTAGTTTCGGAAAGAGGATCATAGAAATCTAAAAAATAAGGTTAAATTACAAATATGTAGGTAGGGTATATTATGGAAATAATTGCCAAATAATTTTATTTATGGTTATATTTCCAGAAACATTAAAGATAGACTCATAAAATATGATACTAAACTGATTAAAAAGGCATATTGGGCCTGGTATTTTTTAAAGGTTTATTAAATGATCTAATTGTAAAATAATATATAGGGTGTTCCATTTAAAAAAATCATTCTTTTGTCGTACCCTGTATATCTTAAGAGATAGTAAAAATCTGATTACTTATTCGGAAATAACTAAATTAGCACAAAAAGTAATATTGGTAACTATTTTGTACGATAAAAATAAAAAGTTAGGGGGAGTGTAAATTTATAACTTGACACCCGGTATCCTGGACAACAGTTAAAATAAAACAACCAGGGTTTACTGTGTGGATAAAAATACCTGCGGTTTATTTTGCACAATTATTACAAAATAAGGTATTTTTAAAAAAGTTCTGCATGGTCCAAAACCAAAAGCAAAAAGTCCATCAACAGATATCAAATTGTATCAGTCATCTACGAGATTTGGCCAAAATTGTAATTTTTGGTCCACAGTTCAGAGTAAGGTACCTGTATTTTTGCTAATATTAAAAATCGTTACTAAGAAAAATGCACAAAACTAAAAAAAACATTTAAATGTGTAATTTTGTTTAGTTAAAAGAAAAAACTATTACTTATATTTTTTCTGTGTTAATGGTTAAAATTAAAGATTGCACATTAGTACATTGAACCTTATTCCTGTTTTAATAAGAGCTAATTTACAAAGTTTATTTAAAATTGTTTTATAAAATTTATAATTTTTAAATGCATTGCTTTATGTACAAAGTCAAAATATCTATCATGCTATTAAAAAAAAAAATAAGTTAATAAACAATTTTTTATACTGAAAGTTTATTTTTAATTTTATCCTTTTTTTCATACCAATGTCTGATATAATCAAAAGCACTGGTACTTTACTCTTAAGCAGTAATTAGATTTTTGGACATTCCCAGTGGATGACTGCAACAATTTAATATCTCGATTGTCTAGTTTACAAATGTTGTAAGTGCAAAAATAAATTTTTAAGTTATATGAACTTTAAAGCTTAAAAATGTGCCATAATTCTGGTCTAAAGGTACTTAACACGATTGGAAAATGAAGCTTACATCTTCAAGTTTATTTTTTCCTTTATGTGTGTATAAAAAAGTTATATAATAATATGTTAGTGTCTTCAACTTACCTTTTCTGAAAAATGCACTTACAACATTTATGAACTAGACCATCGATCTAATGGGTTGTGTTTTAGGCTTTGGACCATGCAGAAGCTAAATTTACAATAGAAGACGTAAGTAATAAGATTCATATTTATTTAAAAAAAATATTGCCATCTTTTAAGTTAAAATGGGCAAATATCAACTTGTTGTAGTACAAGTATCAGAATACTCAAATGTCACGTAACACCTTTCATCCACTGACGTCTTCAAATGTCTCTATGTATTGACCACTTGTCTTAGAAAGTAAGAAAATAATAAATTTACC
The DNA here is from genome assembly GCA_014170235.1 of Listronotus bonariensis. NCBI lineage: Eukaryota > Metazoa > Arthropoda > Insecta > Coleoptera > Curculionidae > Listronotus > Listronotus bonariensis. The sequence goes on along the minus strand of JACEGR010008567.1, from coordinate 9,789 downwards.
AACTAATGTTAAAAAAATGTAAAACTCTTAAACCAAAAGTTTTACTATGAACTAATATAACGGTCTTCTTGTACGCACTCACCCAGAAAACTGCACGTATTATCAAATACTGGACGCTGAAACTTACCTGAAACAAAAATTGCAATTATATCTTTGGGAAATGTTTTAACATGTTTTTACTTATGGATCAATTAATGAAAGGTATAAAAAATGTTAATAATTTTACTTAAACAATAATGCATTTTATTAGGTCTTTGCAAAAGGGATTATTTTGTAATTTATGGTATATTTTTAAAATCTAAGTAACACCTTTTTTTCTCTCTTTTGTATTACCAATGATGTAATAATGAATGTGATGTTTCTTAATTATGTTTTTTGAAATCATAGCTTTTACTAATAATAATTATTAAATAGGTTAGCTTAAAAAAGTTTAAACTATTTATAGCTAAGCATCTTGTGTATTTTTATTTTTTTAGTGATACAGTATGCTTCCTGGGTAGCGAAGTAAACAGAAGCTATGCTGTTTACCCCAGAAGGCCCGGGTTCGATACTCTAGCTAGGCAGACGTTTTTAGGTAGTAGTTAGTTAATAATAACGTCCGTAGTGGCACTACCGCATTGTCTAAAAGGTGCGGTAAAATGTAAAACCTGCATGTTTTAGTGCTTGCATAAGTTTAACTAAGCAGAGAAAAAGATGGCCATTAACTCGACACTGGTACTTAAACATAAGCTTTGTGAGCCGTCACAAAGATAAAAAAATCATTTATCATATTACATAACTCAGTATGACATGACATCGCATACATGACAAAAAATTGAAGAAAGTTGCAAGGGGTTGGGCCTAATTAAACTGAACTACTAGCACCAAAAAAAATATAATAATATAATTTTAATCTATATTACGAGGGATTACTAAATTTTTGTAGATTAAATTTTTATTATTTTAAAGTAGCCTTTACATCTAAGAAATTTAATGCTGTGAAATAAGTTCACTTTATCATTTTAAACATTTGAGTATTAAAAGGATTTTTTACCAAAAGTATTTTTGAGGTACCTAAACATAAAATAAAATACGAGTACTACTATAAAATAATTATAATTAAAACAAAGCTAATAACACGCTCTTAAAGTGTATTGAATCCAAAAATTAAAAATAATTTTTAAAATAATTTTAAGAATAATGAAAACAGAAATGGCACAATGCGCCCACGCCTTTTAACAATATTATTAGTATGTTTCGTTAGTTATTGTTTTAAGATTATTTTAACTTTTCAGTTTAAAGTGCTTTAAATACATGTTTTTTAGTTTTTGCTTTACCTATAATTCAATGTTTTTTTTTCAAAACAACCAGTGTCATTTTTAATATGGAACCAATGTCAAATGTTCTTTTCTAATTAACAAAAAACTAATGCATGAAGAACCTTTAAATATATCTCTAAATGCCCAATATACAGATATATTTAAGAACATATTACTAAATATTTTTTAGTTTTAGTTTAAGATAAGTTATTTTTTAATATCCTAAATAATTAAAAATTTGAAATAAAAACCCTTCAATTATTTTTAACTTATTAGTTTTATATGCTGTAATTATAAATTTTTACTCTACACTTTTTAGTTCAATTTATTGTCAAAAAAATGCTTGTAGTGACACCTACTGTCTAACAATAAAAACAGTCATGAGACATTTAGGCCGTATTTCCACGAGCCACTTTTTGAAATTGATATGCGCCACAAAAAGTGGTTGGTCTGTGGTCTACTGTTGCCAGCTAGTAGTTCCGTTTCAAAAGATGCTAAAATTTTACGCCCTTTTAGGCAGGCGTTTTAACAACCACAATTGAGCTTCTGTCGCCGTCAGTCGCCGATCCCGTTCACTGACTACAAAACAAATGCAGCGGCTGGACGAACTTCTTTTTGTAGTCGGATCGGCTACTATCAAACCACTTTTTGTGGCCGATATCAACTTTAAAAAGTGGCCCGTGGAAACACAGCCTTAAGTTTGGTTATTAGGACCTGTAACTTGGCTTTTTTTAAATAAAAGCGAGTTAAAAGTTTTGATTTGGTTTTTGACAATACCTATTATAAACAGTAAAATATAGATAGCGATTGTTTGAAGTGTTATACATATATAAAAAATATTGGCCGCCCCTATAACACAATATGTTATGGTAAATTGTGGAAATAAAATTTTTGAAGAGCAAAAAAAAAGGTCTTTACTTTGATATTACATTCTTTTTTAACATTTAATTTTTTAATTTTAACTTTCTGCCCTTTTTTTAAATTTTCCGCCCCTGCAGCATGGCCCCCTGGTGCCTTGCACCCTTGTACCACCCGGTAAGCACGGCGCGGGTGTTATATATACATATATACAAGTGAAGGTAATAATAAAATAATAGCGTGTTAAAAATGCAGTAAATTATATTTTATTATTTAAATTTCGTTTTCATTTTACTAGAAAAAATCTATTACTACTAAAATATAAATAAAGAATCTTAAATCACGTTTGTAAAAAAACAATTTACTGCCGTAAATATGTTCGATAAGCTCCTTTTTCCCTTTACAAGAAAAAAACTGCCATAAAACTTCAACTAAGCAATATGTTTGTGGATATAAGGAAGATATTTGGTGAAAAATATGATATTACCTACCTAATGATAATTTAATGACTCCTCGAAAACCTTCTTAAACAAGAAAATATTACTAAAAACTTTTAAAATAATAGGGTCCATATATTTCTTAGGTGAAAAAGTTACAAAATTTTTAGATACACCAATAGTTTGGTTACTTGTTGAATAAAAAATTAAATAAATACATTTAGATCGGATTGTTTATCTCTTTTAATATGGTGCAATATATTTATTGGCAATGACTGCCAATTTGCTTTTAGAGATGGCATTAAAAGTAAGCACAAAGTATTTTAAAAGAATTAAAATTAATTTTTATAATTTTAAAGTTTAATATGGCTGTAATTTTGAAGAAAACACATATTTCTTTATTGTTTGTGAATTTTCTTTCATTATAATATCATAAAATAAGTTGATTTTCTGCTTAAGTGCTTGTGGTTATTATTGATTTTGGTGAAAAATAATTTTAAGAAAATCCTACACAATAAATGTGAAAACAAATTTTAATTTAAATAAAAAAAAATAAAACAAAAATAAATAAGCAACAGCGGAATTTTTAATAAAATATTTAAGGTCCTTTTTAAAAGCATAACAATTTCTTTCCTTAAAAAAATGTTATAGTGCAATAATGCACCCACATGAAAAAAAATCAATTTTGATATTTTTTGGATTTGTCCTTCAAAACTGGTTTTTGCTATCAGGCAAGAAGAAATTGAGTAAGTAAAATAGATTTGGGTTTTTGTGTTTACCCTTTAAAAGTTTTTAACACACGACCCCAGAATAACAATATACCTGTATCAATCCTGACAAATTTATCTTGCTGAATATGTTGGATCTAGTGATGACATTGCATGACAATTGCCCTTATTGAAATTCTTTCGAGGCATGATCAGTAAGGAAAGTGAAACTGATAACAGTTTTTTGAAACTTATGTGGCTAACTTTATTTTGAATGTTTATTAATATTTTAAATGACATCTATCACGTGATCAAATGATCCCGATCAGTTGCAAGTGAAGGAACGTGATCAAATGATCCCGATCAGTTGCAAGTGAAGGAACTTATCACTTACTTTTTTTGAACAAATCTATATGAGGCGATATTAATGTAACAATGTTTAAAAATAGATTAGCATCTAACTAGCAAATGGGTTAACCAAAAATCTAAAGTTTTTACCATGGACGTAGATTTGCATACTCTTCAATAAACTTTAATAGACTTTTTCTCTAAAATAATTATGGGAGCCAATAATTAACCCCATTAAAAATAACATGGGATTTCCTATGTCCCTGGCGATGCATCACCCGGTATATTGTAAACGTCCTACTACTACTACAGGGTGTTAAAATTTAGGAAGGATTTTTGGCCTTTAATATTTATGAATACACCATCCTGGTATTCATAAATACTAAGTATTGGAATACTTTTTTTTAACGGTATCCGTATTTGTATTCGAATACCGAGTTTCAGTATTCGACCCAACTCTGGAACCTCCTTATAAAGCTAAAAAATAAATATAGATAAAATAACATTTTTCGCACGCACGTCATATACTTTTAAAATTTACTACATGATCCAATACTCCAGTTTTCCCGTCCGTAATCTAGCGTAAGTTATTGCAATTTCACAGACACAATATGCGTCCCGGGCCAGACAGCAGCAGGATCACGTGCTCAATTAGCTCTTCCTGCAGCGTAAACTTACATCCTGCAACGCCTTTGAGAATTCATAATTAAAACTAATTATTATAGCAAAGTGTAGGAGAAAAACACTGTATTAAACGTGCAAGAATGTGATAATAGATGAGAAAGCGTACTTGTTAAAGGCTGAATAATGGCCAGATGGTTACTGAATATACAAGTAGAGTATTAAGTCTCTCAGTAACGATATTGCGAACTATTTTATTACTATAGTCAAACCTATACCCATTTGTAATGACGTCATTTTTGTTTATCTTTGTTTAGTATATTCCAAACATCGGTGACAACAAACTTTTGAAAAAAATTGGTGTCAATGATTACACTGTTCAACACGATTTTTGGGTCTGACATTTACATATTAAATTTCAGTTTCTTCTAGGCCAAAACTAAGAAAAATATATATTTTCTTATTTAAAGTTTGCTTTTGTAAAAAATCTGGTAAAAATTACGGATTCTTATGCAGGGTGTAATTTTATTTATGGCCAAAATACAGGATATCATTCCTTGGCTTATTTTGAAAGAAAACTTTCTATGAACATATGTCCTAAACCTCTTAAATTTTAAGCTACAAAGTTTTAAATTTTTTTAAACAAGACTCGTTTTGTTTTAATCATAACTTGAAATCTGTTGCAGATATTTTTTTAAATTTGGCATGCATTTAATGTTAAACATTTTAAATTATTTTTACCAGTGGTATCTGGACGGTGTAAGATCTTTTAAAAATATATAGTACCGCATTGCCTTTTTCGAAAACAAAACTCATTTTTAAAATCTTCATTTATTTTTAAAGAAATTTGACCTCTTGATTTTTTTTCTCCAATGAACATAAACCGTTTTCGGCCATTTTTGTTATAACGAAACTATTTTGAACTAGTATGTTGGAGCCTTATTTTAGTTTTTTGGATTTTTTTAATAATTACAGTAAAATTTAGATCAAATCCTTATTTTTTATTTATTTTATTTAATAAAAAATAATTATAACTTACATGTGTTTGCTGGTTGTCATACGGACACACATTAAAGCCAACCACTCTTTTTTTTGCAAAACTTAGTTGACTAAGGCCGCAATTATAATAGAAAGAAAAAAAGAATGGCCGCAATAATTTACCAAGAATACCTACTTGCCGATAGTGTATACACTACACTATTTATATTTTGATTTTAAAAAATATAGTGGTCGTCCGACGGACATACGGTTTAAAAGATTTTTTCTGGGACCAAATATGTATGCAAACAAAAATACCAAACTGAACATTTTTAAAAACATAGCATATTTTTGCTTATTAAGTAATATACTCATATTTTAGTTTTTAAAATTAAAGTTATTTAAATAGAAGTCTTTTTAGTAATATGAAGTTATTGATATTATTATTGCATGGGGATCAAGAGTAAACATATAAAAATACGTCACTTTCAATTACTTAAAGAACTAATAAAATAGCAATAAATGGCAGAAATAATACCAGTAATTTGTAGTTAAGAATTTGCTTTGATTAAAATTAATAGAAAAGTTACTGATAAAACATATCATATTTTTATTTAAATAAGTCGTATACTGAAATAATATTTTTTAAATTGCAATTATTTAAATAAGAGCGTTTTTAAATAATATAAAGTTATTAATACTATTGTTGCATGTGGACCAAGAGTATCCTTATAAATGGTTAAAAACTAATAAAACAGCAATAAATTGATCAATAAATTGCAGAAAAAATTACAATTTTAATTTGTTAAAGACTTGTTTTATTTAAAATTAATAAAAAATTAACTAACAAAACACTTGAATTTATATATATATATATATATATATATATATATATATATATATATATATATATATATATATATATATATATATATATATATATATATATATATATATATATATATTTTTTTACCAGGAAATAAGTAATCTCGCGATTGGACAAATGGAAGTTAATTGACCCACCTACTTAATAGATTCCCTTTATGCGCTAATTTAAATTTTGTGTTTACCAGTTTTCCTAAATGAATTTATACGTCCACGAGTTTTTTATTTCACCATGACATTTACTTGATGCTTCGCCTGCGTAACTTTCCGCTTGATGTACCTAATTTAAAGCGAAAAAGTTGAATTTAAAAAGTTTTACGGTGGCTAAGTTGTTTTAACTGTCATGTGTCTCTTTATTATCGTGTTTCAAATATTTGATGAAAGTTGTTGTGGGATTTTAAAAGTTTTGTATTATCTTATTGTTGGTCCTTTTGAAGCAAAATATCAATTGTAATTTTACGTTATAATTGTATTCAGTATAAAATTATCTAGAAAAATAAAAATATGCCCTTGCAGAATATGCTGATTCTAATAAATCCTTAGATGATCTTAAGAAAAAAAAAGTAAAATAAACCTTTTTCCTTAACATCCTAACTTAATAGATACCGGGTGATAAAGTTTAAAATAATATATATTATAATTCTAAAGTCTGATAACACATAAAATTTTTAAATGAATTTTGATTTAGTGCCACTATGCACTAAAAGGCATTTTCTAATGTACACTTTTATTTTCTTTTAGTGGTGTTTGTGCGAAATTTGTACAGAAAAATATTGTTACTCTATTCTCCAAACACAAAAAATATTTTTATTTACCCATGTCTGACTTTACGAAAAAAACTAAGCACAATAAAATTTTTCTTGTATGTTTATAATAGGTACTTTTTTAAATAAAAAGTTAATTATAAGGGATTTAAAATAAAATCCTAAAATTATAAATACCTTTTTAGGTTGATTAAAGAAATATATTAAAATAGTCTTAGCTTAAGATCACAATCCTTGTAAATCCTTGTTGTTTTAAAATTTGCAGTAACAGTTATTTGGGTTATCTATGGTACAGTATGGCTTCTTATAATTAATAATATTAACTTCCTAAGACAAAAAGTTTTTTTAATATTATCTTAAAAATTTAAACAATTAAAAAAGTACCCGTAAGTCCCCGGTAGCGCAGTGAACAAATAATTTAATTTCTAACCCAGAAGGCCAATGTTTGATTCCTGGCCGGGACCATTTTTGGGTGGTGGATATTTAAAAATAACGTCTAGGTTGGCACTACCGCGCTATCTAAAAGGTATAAAATGCAAAAACTGCATGTTTAAATACTTTGACAACGTTGACGAATCAGGGAAAAAATCTAATAACTCGACACACACGGTGCTCCAATACTTAGGCTTTAGTGAGCTGTGATAATGATAAAAAAATATTATTTATAATTTAAAGAAACTAAAAACTTATCAAATACTATATTAGAAAAAAACACATTTTTATAAAAAAAACGACTATTTTTTATGTATCATATTTCACGCCTTTGGCTATTATCATTTTCTTTTCAAAAGATAATCCTGAAATTTCACTGGGCAAGAATAATTGTAAAACTTTAAAAAGCATAACTTAATTATTTTACTAATATAATATTTAAAGTGTTATGCATAAATAGAAAATGTACGATACACAAATATTTTTTAGTAATTTTGAAATGTACGATACACCAAATACTTTTACCGAGTAATTTTTATCAAAGATAATTAAGATGTAACATTTAATTTACAACCCCATAAGCAGTTGTTCCCGAAGCACGATGAAAAATAGTTATAAAAATAGAATTTCCCTTCAAAGTTTTATAAGTTTTTGCAATTGTTACTAACTTCTACTTTCAAGTTCGTGCTCAGTGCACCAGATTTATATTTTAAGAGTTATAAAACTTTTGTTGGCAAAAAGTTTTGTTTTAAAAATACGTTCACATGGGTTAAGATAGAAATAATGTTAAACTGTTGACAGAGTTGGTAAGTTGTAATTGATTAGATTTTCCATGTTGCTACAGAAAACTTATATTTTTTGATAATGATTGTTTTATACCTCGTCAGTTCATGCAAAAAAAAACAATTTTACCCAGTATGCTCTTTTAAATGGTGAATATTAACTATATGCTAATACCCCGGCACACAAAAAAGTTTGATGTGCACTGGACGCGACCTATCTACGGGTTTGTTTTTCGATCCTCTGAATCCAAATTTCAAGTCAGTTTGGGCCGTACAGGTCCCAATTTCAAGTAAATTGCAAAAACCCTAAAAACTGGTGCAAATTTTCTTATCGTTTTTTGCAATTTATTCAAAATTGAAGGGTGTACGGCCTAAACTGATTTAAAAATTTGGATTCAGCGGGTCGAAAATCACGCCTGTAGATAGGTCGCGTCCGCTATACAAAAACTTTTTTGTGCTCCGATGCACAGGCCCATATATAAAAATAAGTTTTTGTACATCGGACGCGACTTATCTTGGGGCATGTTTTTTGATTCGCTGAATCCGAATTTCAAATTAGTTTGGGTAGTACACCTTCCAATTTTGAGTAAATTGCAAAAATTAAAATTGGGACCTATACGGCTTAAACTGACTTGAAATTCAGATTCAAAGTTTCAAAAATATACCCTCAGATAGAGTCGCGTTCGGTGCACATCAAACTTTGTTTTTGTGTGCTGGTAATAATGAATTTTTAAATACTTTTTACAAAATACCCAGAATTAATTTATTAGCTACTTCTAAAAACATATGGCACATACATATTCTTAAAAAATTAAATTTAGTTTGTGATCATAATCAATAAAATTTTATTTAAAATAATCTGGCAAAAAGTAATCTGCATATACGTGTAGGTAAAGTTCTTGGAAAAATCGTAGTCAGTATATCATTTATTGTTGATTAAAGTTAAGAAATATGTAAAGCCGAATTGGTTAGAGCTTAGTCAAAAGTTAAAAACAAGAGTACCAAACTACTGTTGCTAGCTTAAAATAATAATGTGTGTGTGTATTAATGCTGTTCGCATTATTTATGACTAACTCAAGCCGTCCCTAAGGTTTTTCTCTTTTTCCCCGGCGAGCTGGGCTTTTTATACGGGTTTCCTTTTTAATTTCAGTAAAATAAAAATAGGGGCTTTTCTGTAAGCTAATTCTACGAAAAAATGTTTATATAAAAATTGGTCCAGAAGCGCATTTTTCCTAAGATATTTACTGGGTCATAAAATATTTTAAAAACTTCCTTTTTATTATTATTTTAACTATTCTTTATTCTATTTGACAGTATTACTAACAAAAATGTGTGACACTGATTTTTGTGCAATTTTTATGTGTAAAGAAACATTTACCCAATAAAAATACAGCATTGTGTATCTTGATACTTTTTCCTTACTACGGCGGATTTCACCAAAAAAATTGAATTTTAGAAAAGTGATGAGTAAGAAACACCCTGTATCATTGTTTTGTCTTTTGGTATTATGACTTGCGGCAAATACACCCAAATGAATAAATTTCAATTTTAAAACATATTTTTTTAAATAAATTTACTCCTAATGTTTAGAGTTGTCGCAAGGCTTACTTTCAAAGGGACCATCTATGCTTTGGGCCACCAAAAACTTTTAGCTAAATGCATTAAAAATACAATTACGT
>JACEGR010008566.1:0-35442 GCA_014170235.1 Listronotus bonariensis | reverse complement strand
TATGAAATTCTTAGATAAATGATCCATGGTCGCAATATTAAAAATTACCAGTATGCTGCGCTGTGTCATTAGAAACGGATTTTAGTGTAAAATTTAAATATAAAATAAAATATCCTAATAAAAATTTTAAAAAATTTCAAACTTTTTCCACTCAGTTATATGTATCTATTTAAAATTTTAATGACCAAATGCATATCGTTTATTATAACAAAATAAAATACAGTGATGATATTAAAATAGTTACCCCTTTGCCTTTTGAATGGGATTTTTTTTCAAATAGAAATGGGAATCATGTAGAACCTCGTTTTAAAGATCCTTTTAATTCTCACTCTCACTTGGAACCGTTTGAAATTTGGCTAAAATACCGTACAAACAGTGCGGTTTTAATGAAATTGGCTTGTAAGTCTAGAACGGCCTTGTCGATTTTTCAAAACAAAGTGGCGTTAAGTAGGGAAGTTAAGGACCTTTAAAGGTGCTACATGACCTCCAATTGTATTTGCAAAAAAAGTTGCCAGTGCCCCCTTGATACTAGACCATGTGACCAAAGTTATTTTAATGCCAAAAATTAGCTTAAGTTACACCATTTTACACAAATTTTACCCGATCTCGATATCTTGACTCATTTAAGAGTTCAGGGGAAAGAACTTTTAAAAACCGCAATGTATGTACTACTTTGTACAAATTGAGCTAAACTTCATACGCCTGTAACTCTAGAACGACTGGACCGATTTTTAAACATAAAATGGTCATGAAAAGAGAATCGAAAGGCCTTTAAAACAAAGTGCCCCTCTTTCAATTTGAAAAAAAGCTGCTAGTGCCTTCTAAACCAAAATTATTTTTATGTCAAAGAGTAGTTTAAGTGACACCCTTTACCCAAATTTTACCCGATTTCAATAACTTGTCCCATTCAAAAGGTAAAGGGGGAGCTCATCTTTTAAGATTCTCACTGTATATATCACTAAAGGTGGTACCTAGTAAGATATTTTTTGGTTTACACAGCCTACTAAGCAAACAATTTTTTTGGAAACCGTTTGTTTTATCACAAAAATGCAAAAAACAAATATTTGAATTTTCTGTAGCCATTATGCTGGTGTAGCTTAACTTTTAAAATTGATCTTACACATAAAATGTTGGTCATCAACAGGATTTACTCCCATTAATACCCCCTATGGTGGAAGAATCTTTAATAAATTAATGGGTTATTACCTTCTTTAAGGCATACAATAAATACAACTTTTTAACTGATAGGGATGTGCAAATTTTCGTGAGATTTGATGCTAAAATGTTGCCACAGTTTTTTGACCCAATTTGCAATGATTGCAGGTTGGAGGGTTTTTGTTTTTAGTTTATGGTACCTTAAAAATGAGCTTCTAAAATATTTGTACTGAATTTTAAAACGCTCTGTATTTATAAAATAGTAATATTGCCCATCCTCTAAATTTCTCTGCCGGATATCGCTCTCAACTTAAAAAAAAGCTGGCGCCGCCACGCCACATCAATTTTAGGCGAAGAACCAATTCTAAAACGGTATTTACCAATCGGTTATGTTGACGTTTAAACAATGTATTATACGTCAAAGTTGTCACAATTTAATACCGCGATTTTAATTGGTTGAACGCCTAAAATTGATGCTCGTCTAACAGCTGACGTCATTATAATGTGAATCAACAAAAATAAAAGTGCTTACCGCCAATGACAAATGACATAAAAAAATATTTTTATAAATTTCCCACACATACTATTGTTATTGATATTAGTAATCATTTAGTCAATTTTGTTTGACTTTTAACCTCAAATTCGGCTATATTTCCCTCTCCTTGTTTTTTCATCCTGTTAGACAGTGGTTAGACATCTCCCGACGCCGCTAACTACCGCTGTGAGCTGCTGTAAGACTGACGTCATTGATTTGTTAAAAAATGAAAGTGCTTACAGCTGCTGTAAGCAGCTAACAAAGAAAATATCCCTATAGACATTTTTGTATCAAATACAAATAATAAACAGTTTTAGATAGGAAGAAAAATAACTGCACATTTTGCGGAGTATTTCGTAGACAAGCATTGGATAGAGGTGCAAATTTATTAAAAGTAGATTATTTAGCTACTGGTCATAATGCTGACGACATAGCCGAGACCGTGCTAATGAACATTCTACGTGGAGATTTGGCTAGACTCAATAGATGTACTTCAATAACAACAGTAAGTTAGCAAAACAAATTTGGGGATTATTAACCCTTAAGTAGGCGTGAGCCTTTTTGTTACGTACATTGACGCGTGGGGGTCAAATATACACCCACACCGTAAACATCCCCAATAATCACTTCTTTGTATTTTCGTTTAATGTATGAATAATTAAATGAAAAAGTTGCCTAGGAAAAAAATACTTGTATTAAAGCTTTTATTTATAATTTAAATTAAAGCCACTGTCATTTTTTAAAAGCTTATTATGAGACGACAATTTTTTCTAATTGTAAAAAATCTCAAAGTTATGGTAAACATTGACAAAGCTGGGGGTTTTTGACTCCCGCGCGCCTGCTTAAGGTTTCAAAAAACATAGTTTATAAATCTGAATCCATAATTAAGAGGATGCCGTAGCACGTTAAATTGAGCTAAAACGCGATTTGCTGCCGTTTTTTAAATATTTGTTTAGAAAAAAGTTTTATATAGAAAAGTTTCTTAAAATGATCCAAAGATTATCGGAAAATTAATTCATTTTGGGTAATGTTAATAATTAACACATGAAATTTCCTAAAATTACAAAACCGTAAAAATAACCAACTTTCCGATAATCTTTGGATCATTTTAAGAAACTTTTATATACAACGTTTGTCCCAAACAAATATTTAAAAACTACAGCGAATCTGTCTTAGCTCAATTTAACGTGCTACGGCATCCTCTTAATTGAAAGTGATTTGCCTATAAGGTTAAAAGATTATTCATGACATTTTATAACATTTTCTTGAAGGTGTTATAAAAAATGTTATGCTCGGTGGGAGTAACTACTATGGGGCTAGGTGCAGTGCAGTGCCCCGGGGCCCCAAAGCTTAGGAGGGCCTCTTAAAGTTGAGGAGGTAGTCCACGGGCTATAATTTAGTATCCCTTTAACATAGAGTAGTGAAAAGAAATGTGACGAAGAAATAGAGAAATTTATGAATGTGGTTTTAAACAGGTGTTTTTTCAATGAGTTAGGTTAGACCCCACTTAATTAATTAGTTCTATGGCTTTTGCTGATCTAGCTACGGGACTGGTTATGGTTTTAATAACACTAAATCTTGAACTTTCATTGTCTGGTTGTTTTAAAGTATTGCAGTGTCCTTAAATTTTTTCCAAATTATATTTTTATTTATAATTTTTGGTTCAGAAATATTGTATATTTTATTGGATGCCCTGCATAAAATATGAAGAGTTTAAAAATAATGTGAATAAAAACATAATATTCACCAACAATGTTAGAAACAGCAAAAGTATGCTTTAACTTTTGACAAAATTTAATTCGTTAAAACATTTACTTATACAATTTTGTTCTATTTTTAAAAATAAAGGTAACTTTACCCTTGGTCATTTTCCATATTTTTAGTTTTAAATCACCCTGTATTTTACCAATCAGAGTAAAATTTTGTATTTATCAGTTTTGCAACCTGCGACCAGTGTTTCTAAAATACTGTTTTAAAATTTAAAAATTGTTGGTTCTTTTTTCCTCTTGTAACACCTATCCTGGGATAAACTGTATAGTGTAATGTTTAAACAAAAAAAAATTAATTCATTTTTAGGATAGTGGTGATGGTATACCACGAGTAAAGCCATTAAAATACACCTTCGAAAAAGAAATAGTTATGTATGCTTATTTTAGAAAACTGGTTTATTTTTCTACAGAATGTGTATTTGCACCAAATGCTTACAGAGGACATGCAAGAGTTTTATTAAAAGATCTGGAAAAAATTGATCCTGCAGTCATAATGAATATTATTCAGTCAGGTTAGTCAGTCAAAAAAAAAAAAAATGTTAGTTAACTATAAGTGATCTATAAGCCTTTACATCACCTGACTACAATGGGGTAAAGTCTGTTTTTAAAATAAATTTTAGTATTTGTTAGCCTACTTAATACCCAAGGTATAATAAGAAAGAAGAGGGTGGGTTCAAGTGGCGTGACAATTTAAAAGTGTTAATTACTAGGTTTTGTCATATTATTCAGTGTCAACATTTGATTTGACGACTAAACGGGCATGCACACGGTTAGACATGCCTATTGGCCTACCTGAATAGACATGCTCTTTGCTGCACAGGTGGGATCGGCAGCGTCGATCACCGGAGTTAAGCAGTGTGGAGCGCGGCCATGACTTGGTTGGGTCACCGCCGACCAGGTACCCGGTGCTCGGGGGTCAGCGGACGGACCGAGCAGCAGTCATTTAAGTTACGGAAGGGTCAAGGCACAATAAGCCTCTAGGCTGCAGCGCACCAACTAGGGGGCCATGGTCGGACCTAGGTGGAAGACCTGACAGGCCGAAAAAAAAGATCTAAACAGGCGAGTCTGTGAGTAAGACTGATAGTGTCATTTGTTTACACACGTCATGAATACCGAGGGCCGGGGCATTCTTTATTTTAAAAACAAACCGTATTATTAGAATGAAAAGTATGAATATACAATATGTATATTAATAGTTACTACATTACACTTTTTTATGATATTAGAGAAATATTGCACAGTAAAATAAGGCCATGACATCTGAGCTTGCGCAGATGCATAGTGGGATAAGGACTCCCTTAATAAGGATAGTGCCTGACTTTATTTATGTCGGTTTTAGGTCGTGCCTTAATTTGGTCTTCTCTCTCTCTCGTCTCTCTCAAGTTTTCCCATTTTTTTAGGTTAATGGCACTGTCAACATGATTTGCAATAACTCTAAATTATGGGTACAAGCACTATTTAAATAAGGCCGGTATTAATAATACCCGAGCTTAATAAGGCAACTTGCAATAATTCTCTTTTAGCATTATTAGTTATATTTATTATTCAATATAATATTAAAACGCATTTAATTTTATTTTATATTTTCTAATATTACTTTGTAGGTGAAAATTTAAAAGTAAATGAATCGGCTAAAATTCCCACTCTTACACGATGTACCCGGTGTAATTATGTATCTTCACAAGAGGTATGCAAGGCTTGTGTTTTATTAGAGGGTCTTAACAAGGGACTTCCTCGCCTGGGCATAGGAAAATCAAGCAAAGTAAAAGGATATTGGAAGAAAATGAGAAAAAAGTAGTAGTTGTTCAAGTAACAATGGTTGTTGCAAAAAAGAATCCCAAACTAAAAGTAATTGTCATTGTAATTCTACAAAACCAAGTATAAGTTAGTGTAAATAAATATGACTAATACATCTCTTAGCCTTTTTCATTTTTTTTTTAACACAGGTACAATCATACAGTAGGTTTTAGATTTGATACACTCATTATTAATATCTCATAAACTGAGTAATATGTGTGTGTGACTTGTGACGGTGTTTATATTATTAATCAAGGTGAGTCATTTCATCATGGTTAGAGACAAGCCGCAACAACGGTTTGAGCAATTAAATCATTTATGTCCATACAAGGCGCGGACATTTAAAATCTATCCTTTTAAAATCTTAAATGTCATAAAACAAGCCGCAACGACGGTTTAAGCAATATTCTGAACATTACGAAATATCTATTGTCTTCACAACCTCCCTGGACAACTGGATGGTTTTTCTGTGAGAAATTTTGAAGTTGCTGGTTGCCAACAAGTCAGAGACCCAGAGACGACTGGCGTCTTCAATAGGAACTAGAACGCGAAATTCTTGCTTTTAAGCTCAACATCTTAGCGAGAATGACCGAAAATTGAGTCTATCAGACCCAAATTTATGTCCATACAAGGCGCGGACATTTAAAATCTATCCTTTTAAAATTTTAAATGTCATAAAATAAGCTACACATGATTTTTTGCTTTATCACAAAAAAGTTCTATTCTTAGTTGTAAACCCTTTAGTTTCATTACAATAAGACTGGTAAGTTTTATTTCAACCATAAAACAAAATTATTTTTTATTTAAAAAATTGCGTTATAAAAAAATGCATTATTTTAAAGGTTAAAATTGAATGTAACTAATATTTTTACTAATTAATTTCAGCTAGTAAATATACCAAAAAATGCGCCTTTAAAATTTTTTATTGGATACGTCATTTTTGAGAACATGTTAAATTATATTTTGATATGTTAAAAGGTTTTCTAGATATAAAGTAACGGTTCCAATTTGGGTGCTATTAAATATATAGATAGACGATAAGCTTAAAAATACCAGTGATGCTGAAAACAACACTTATAAAATTAGAAATAAAATAGAATGTATACAAATAATCATTTAATCAAGAGTGTTTAAGACTTTTGTCATTTTTTTCTCGAAAAAAATACATAAAATACTTTATAAAAAACTTTTAAATAATTCTCTAGAAAACCCAATTCAAGGCACAAAAATATAAGTAACTAGCCGACCCGTGCCCACTTCTGTTGGGCGTTAATTATATTTTCCTTTGTCTTTTGTTCAGTCATAATAAAATAAAGCCTATAACATTCGTGAATAGCGTAGCTTTCCGATTGTGAAAGAATTTTTATGATCGGGTCAGTATTTCCAAAGATTAGCCCTTACAAAGTTACAAACTTAACCTTTTTATAATATTAGTATCAATAGGGAAGTTACAAACTTTATAATATTAGTATTGATAAGGACTTCTACCTTGTGAGTCGAGCATATGCATGAGTTTTTCCTTTTTTCCAAACACTTTATTGACTTTGGCAGTCTTATAGTGAATTTTGGGAACTAATTGTTTATAATTCTTTACACCATGCCCATTCAGATAATTTAAAAGCTATAATATGTAAGTAACTTTCTATTTATTTAACCTTGATCACGGTTCTACATTGGTAATCATGTTTACTTTGCTAAAAAATTCAGGTTTAAATTCAGCATTTTTTTTTCTGAGCAGATACTGGGCTTTGCTTTACCTTTAAGTACCAATCATGTCCTAAAAGTAACGATTTATTTTTTTAATTACTTTAAAGCATGGCCAAGGTAGTCATGTATCAAGCTTTAATACAAGGTATGTACCATAGGTAACGAATTTAGCCATTCTTACACCATTCCATTTATACCAAGGGACATAGAAAAAATAAAAATTTATAATCAATTAACTCCAAGGATTTTTTTAGACATACAGTGTGTCCAGGGATGGGCTTCACTAAGTTTAAAATTTGTATTACTTTTTCATGCTATTTACATAAGAAGTTAAAAAATAGTTATGACCGATTTTTTTTATTTGCTAAAATTTCATTTTTGTTAATTTTGAATCTCCCTGTATATTATAAGGCAATTCTTTTTAATGCTTTTATTCTAAAAAAATATTTTTCTGTTGCTAAATTTAAAAAAATATATAGTTTTTTTTCTTATTACCTTACTTTTTTAGAAACCATAACCAATAGGAAAACAAATATTTTACACTTTTGATTACTTTTTTATGGTTTTTAATTAGGTAGCTTCAAAACCATGATTTGGGATTTTTTTATTTTTTAAATTAATATTTTTGCGATTTTGAACCACCCTGTATATCTTACGGTGATTATTATTATTATAGCTTTTAGCATTTCAGACGCAGCAAATATTTTATGAAGAATATTTTTTTCTTGAAAAATTAAAAATAAAAAAATTTACAGGTATAGTTAAGTCCATCTGTGGACACTGTATATAACCATTTTATATCTTTGTTAGAACTAGGTGTGGGTTTAGTTGTATTCGTATGTTATTTTCTTAGATTTTCAGATAAAAAGGCATTATACTTTGGGCACATACACCTAAACAAAAATGTTTTAGAAACTCATTAACCATAGTTACTTACCAGGTATTTTTCTTAATATAAAATGAGTTTAAAGGTGCCAAATTTTAAGAGTAAAAGTGGATAACTGTTTTTAGGTGTAATATTTTAATAAAAATAAAAGACATAACTTCATCTTTATTAATTAAAAGAACAAAACAAGTAACAGTTCTTGAATAAGAAAAAATAAAAAATATATTCTTCTAATGCAACTTAGAAAATTATAACATGTTAAATAAAACTTTCAATTTGTTTATTTTAACAAAAACATGTTAAACTAAAAATTCACTTTCTATTTTCATATTACATAGGCCGCAGATTTCGTTTCAATAACTGCTCTACAGATGGGACATTGTTCAGTTATATTATCTGCACAATCTTCACATATACAAACATGACCACATGGTAGTAAAATCATCTGAAAATAAAGAAAACCAAAAATTTAATGTAGAAAGATGGTTATATGAATTTTTACTGGTCAATGTATGTTTAAACAAATGCCTAAGTGCTAATGGCTATAATTCTTAAATCTTAAAGAGCATTAAAAATGGTACCAGTGTCAGTGGCGGCTATTTAGGTGTAGTAAGTGAAGTGCCACTTCACCAAAAATAAATAATAAAACATTAAAAAACAAATAACTATTATTCAATTCATTTTTCTCATTTCTATTCCTTATTTGTAAAATTCGCCATGAAAAATCTAGCATATAAATTAACCGCTGCGCTGGCTCGAGTCGCTTTCCTCTTCTTTCGGCAACGCGACAAGTGTATTGCAAATATAAAACGGACCGAAGTATACACCTCATGCGGGATTTTGTTTACGCTTTGACGCTTCGTTGCCATGACAACGCTATACTTGCCGGTGGCCAGAATCGCGGGTGGAAGTATCAGGTGTATTGCTTGGTAAATCGCTAGCCTTAAAAAGATAGTATCGGTTTTGGTCGTTTCGTTGGTTTTCACGTATTATTTCGATTGTTTCCGTTTGAGTATTATTAGCGACAGTGATTTTTCACAGGAAGAAATTAAAGGACAGTACAGAGCACTTCTCTATGAAATATTAGATCATATTTTGATGGAAATGGAAGTAAGATTCGAAGATTGTTACAAACTACAATTTCTTTGTCTTGCTGATACTGCAAAGTTTGGCCAGTATAACCAAACTTTTCCCACTGATTCTTTTCAATTTTTATTGGAGATACATGCCGAATCATTTCCAAAAAATTATCGGCTCAAAAATAAACTTGACCTAATATTTGCTGATGAAAGTTATAGAAATATTTCATTGCAGCAGTTAGTGAAACAAGTTGGCGCAAATAAAGACATTTTTACCGAGGCGTATAAACTTTTTTCGCTAATTTTAACGATATCGTCGACAAGCGTGTCAGTGGAACGGAGTTTTTCTTGTCTTAAGCGTTTAAACACTTTTTTAAGAAACACTATATCCCAAGATAGACTTTTATCTTTGGCCAATATTTCAATTCAAAAGGAGCTTCTACAGGAACTGATAAAAACTTAACCATTTTATGAATATATAATTGATAAATTTGCTGCATTAAAAGATAGAAGGATTGATTTGTTGTATAAAATTTAGGTAACTTAAGATATTAAGACTTTTTATGTAGACTTTTAATAGTATAGATATATATATAATAGAGTATTTTCAATTTTGCTAAAATGGTGAATGCGTTTTTTTTCCCTTCTTGCACTACACCTGTTTTTAGACCAGCGAGACGCCACTGAACAGTGTTAAGATATGAGATATGTATGTTTTTATCGTACGCCCATACTGAAGCTACGGCCCACAGTTCGTTGAGAGATAGGGGTTTCGGGACAAAAATCGTATTAGTCTTATTGCACTAAAATAGTTTTGTTATTGTATATAATTTAGTAGGGTAACATGCTCTGCATATGCAGAAAGCAATACTGTAATATTATTATACAGGGCAATTAAAAATAGGAGTTCATTTATAAAAATATACAGGGTTGGAGTAAAAATGTATGAGCTAATTTAATGCAAAAAAGTATATAAAAACATAGGTCTTAAATTGCATAGTTTTCAAGATACAGGGTGTTAAACTAAGTTTTAAAATTGGTTTTTTATAAATATTGTAAAAATCCATCCTCCAATTTTAATGAAATTTGGTAATGTTATCTGTAGCACTAAGAGGCTAATTTAGCTATGACTTTATTAAATTTTTCAAGTCCAGTGGCGTCTCGAGCGGCACTTAAACTCATATTTCTGACAAACAAAAGTACGCCACTGACTTTAAAACAATTCTTGTATACTCTTTTGGGTAGGCAAATAAAAATACAACTTTTTTTCCCTTAATATTACAGTATTTATAGTATCTTGCTGAGTTTATGAGAAAAAATAAATAAAACTGTTAGACTGTATACTCCTAAACCACTCAATAAACATATTAAAATTTTTCTTTTGAAAATAACTTTTTATATTATTAACTTACAATCACGTGACAACATTAACAAATACTAAGATAAATAATAATAACATTTAAACTATCAAATTTGGGTAAATTAAGTGTTTTTTAAACTTTTTATTTGTTTCTTGTATTTTCGGTACCTCTCGTAACAAAAAAATTAAATTTTATAAAAAGTTGCAGATAGTTGCAGCTAATTAATACAAAAATATTTGCTTACTCTTTCACAAGTAAAATGAGCCCAAAAACAGAAATATGGTTTTTGATGTATTTTTGAAATTCCATACCAAATCTTAATACAGGGTGGCCCACCATATTCGACACGGTCTGTAGCTGGATAACCATGGGATTTTAAAAAAAGTAAATTCTGGAACATTTACAGGTCGGATAAGACCACAGTATAAAATTATTTTAGTCTATACAGGGTGTCTCAAAAAAGTGTGACGTATCAAAGTTATATTTTTTAAATGGAACACCCTATATTTTATGACGGTTTTCGATTCTACTTTAAAAAATAACTCAAGTTTGTTTATAGTACTAAGTGTCTAATTTTATTCGTTTTTGTGATATTTGATTTTTTGAAAAATGCAGAGGTAAAATTAAATTGATTTTACTTTAACACTTTAAACTTTAAAATGTGTAACAAGATTAGAAAAAGTCTGCCATATCATACGTAGGTCAAATCAAGATCAAATGTTGTACAGGGTGATCAAAAAATAATTTCAATTTTTCCGAAAATTAAATAGCCATATCTCTCTTATTTTAAATGGAACACCCTGTATTTTTTTACGTCACATGATGACAAATAAAATACTCTTTCAAATGGTGTATAGGTTGCCTATACCTAACTTTTGTGCTTTTTAGTAAAATCTATTTTTACAAATTTTTAGTCCAAATGTTTATTTAAATTAAAGTTGGCTGTGACATAGCAGCCATTAAAATTTTTCTTAAGAAAATAACAACGACCATTTATTGATTACTAGTGTTTTAGTCAGTTTAAAAGAAATTTCAATGATTTTAAACAAAACCCTTCTTCTACAACAACAAGATGATATAATACTGGTAGGATGTGAAAAAAATGGTTTACTTTAGTCTAGAGTTAATCCTGAAAAATATTCCAGGAGAAACAATCTGATAACCTTAATAGTTGCTTTAAAAAAATTGACACAGTGATTATGGATAATGGAAGAAACGAGTTATAGGTCACAGAATGTCGTCATAACTGACCAAAGGCGTATTAGGGTTGTTTAAAAACACAAGTTTTATCATTACCACATTCAGCTGAAATAAGTGTTATTGGAAGTAGCATTATAAGCAACTAATGATTTTTTTTTCTGTGAATTTTAAAAACAGTGGCAGATAATACAAAATCTTTTAATTTTGTGCTTTTTTCCAACAAATTTACATTTTGCAAAAACGGCTTAGTAAATAGGCATAGCTATATCACAGCCTACTTACATTTATAATAGACACTTTGAATAAAAATATGTTAAAACGGAATTTACTTAAAAAGTATAAAAGATAGGTATAGGCAACCTATACACCATTTGAAAGACCATTTGGTTTGTCATCATGTGGTGTAAAAAATACAAGGTGTTCCATTTAAAATAAGAGAGATATTGCAATTTGACTTTCTAAAAAATTGAAATTATTATTTGATCACCCTGTATAATCTATGATCTCTATATGACCTACGTATGATAAGGCAGACTTTTCCTAATCTTGTAACAAATTTTAAAGTTTAAGGAGTTTATCTTGTTAAAATAAAATTAATTTAATTGCACCCTGCATTTTGAAAAAAAATCAAATATCACAAAAACGAATCAAATTAGACACTTAGTACTATAAACAAACTTGAGTTATTTTTTAAAGTAGAATCTAAAACCGTCATGAAATATAGGGTGTTCCATTTAAAAAAATAAAACTTTGATACGTCACACTTTTTAAGACACCCTGTATAGACTAAAATAATTTTATACTGTGGTCTTATCCGACCTGTAAATGTTCCAGTATTTACTTTTTTAAAATCCCATGGTTATCCAGCTACAGACCGTGTCGAATATGGTGGGCCACCCTGTATATGTTTGCTTTTAAGCTTATTGCAAGACACATTTTAAAAAGATATAATATAATAAATAAAAATCATACATATAAAAATATTGTTATTTTCTAAAATACAAGCCTTTTAGATTATCAGTCATAAAAAACAAAAGATTTTTTTTTCGTATACTAATTGTAGTTAACTTTTGGACTTGAGAAGAAAAAATCAAATTGCAAGGCACTTTTCTGTATTATAAAGCTGCATATTTCTATATTGGCAAAGTAAAAAGTAAAAACGACTTGTCTTGTTATTATCTGGTTATCTATGAGTAAAAATACAGACATTTTAAGATATTATGAAAATATTGATTTCGGCATTTTTGTCCACATATCGACGCACTGTGCGGCCGAAACTTACGTGGTCAAGTATAAAAGATTATATATTGCATTAATTAGAGGCACGGCAATTCTCAAACATGGCCGCCAGGGTTAGACCAGAGCGTTGCCGCAAGGATCAAAGTTAGGCGAGAGCGCCCGACAATTTTCTAAATCAGTTTCGGTAAAAGTTTTGAC
Source organism: Listronotus bonariensis (assembly GCA_014170235.1). Classification (NCBI taxonomy): domain Eukaryota; kingdom Metazoa; phylum Arthropoda; class Insecta; order Coleoptera; family Curculionidae; genus Listronotus; species Listronotus bonariensis. Next base: position 22,516 of record JACEGR010008566.1, on the reverse strand, counting down.
CGAAACGAAACCGAAATCTCGATCGGACACCCAAAAAAATCTGAATATAGGAAATGTTAACAAATAAAATACATACTTCAATAGGGTTTGATTTGCAAACAACACAAATTTGATTATCTGATAATTCATCTATATTTCTTGTTAATTTTCGTCTCTCTTTTCTTGTTTCTTCCATTTTAATTTTTCTCTCTTGATCATCCTTTATGCGTTTTTGTGCTTCAAATACTTATGTATTATAACTCCAGAAATCACAGCACCTATTGCACCAAATAAAAATACTAATATTCCATATTTTCTTTTTGAATGTTCAATTTTTTTCAGTAGAGTTGTAATAGGCATACTAGTCAAAAAGTATGATGCTCCGTTGGATGGAGGTTGAAGTTTTACTGTTCCATCATCTTCATATACTAACTCTCCTACACCGGACATTATTGTTCCTTGTCTTAACATTTTCTCAGTCGACTGTATTCCTCTTTGCCTTACACCAGCAAAGAATCCCCAAATATGGTCCATCATGCTTGGAACTGTTGGGTGAAATGTATCTGATATTACATCCATATCTAAGAAAAAAAACTGTATAACTTTTTTAATGTTCATAAAAAAAGGAGGTTAACAACAAGTATAGTGATATTTGGGCTATATTTCAAAATATGTTAGGGTCCGCGCGTTTAGTAAAGAAGCCACTAACGTCATCATTTTCTACGCGAAATCTTTTGTATCTCTCTTTCAATCGTGGTTTTGTGGGCTTCGTATCGTTACCTAGGAAGTAGGCATTTTAAAGTTTTGATTCTAAAAATAAATTCCATTTTTAAATACGGAATGAGGGAATAAGAGGAGATTTTGCGCAGATAATGATGACGTCGGTGGCTTCTTTACTAAACGCGCGGACCCTATCAACTAAAAGGCAAAGTATATCAGTATCAAGTATAAAGTATATACCGCCAAAAAGTATTGCATATGCTCGTTTTTTTTCCTACATTTTAATACAAAAATGCTTTAATATAAATGACTATATTCTCTTTCAATTATTAGGTCATCAGGACAATTAAAAAGAAAATGTCAAGGAAATAATAATTATAAAATTAATAATAATTGGGTGCTTTGCTGTTCATGACACATGCTACATTTTTAAATCACCCTATATGCAGGGTTGGCAAAATAAAATAGCCACTGGCTTTTTGTGGGAAAAATCCACTATAATTTTAAACAAAAAGCCACCATACAAAAGTCCAATAAAAAAATATTTTTAAAAGGAAATACATAATTTATTTAAAACATAAAAAAAACAGTACTTATTCTAGAATACTGAAATAACATAGATAATGATAATACCCAAGAATTTTACAAGTTTGGAAACTCTCTCTGGATGAAGCCTGTTTTTTAAGTCATTCCAAACAAATCTATAAGGTTTTAAATATTGTCTACAAAAAGCAAATGTTGCAGGACAACTATGGAGATGTAAAAAAATCTGTCATTTTAATTAAATTATTACCTTTTTTTATTAAATAATTAAATTTAGATTTGACAGTTTGCCACCACTTACAAGATGCTGGAATACTGTTTAATACAGAAGTTTCAAACAATGATTTTAGAATACAGTTCGGTGTCTTTTATTCGTAACAGCAGGTAATTTTGTATGAAATAAGTAGATCATTCCAAAAGACATTTTTTTGTCGGCCGCCAATTTACTAATTTGCCGATTTGATATTAAAATTTGAGGTGAGGACGGTCAAAAATACAGAAAAACACAAAAATCCTTCAAAAACACAAAAAAAGCCCCAAAAACACAAAAAGCCAAAAATCCAGCCACCACTACACAAAGAGCCGGTTTTTTCCAACCTTGCCTATATGGCACGTGTGCCATTAATGGCAGGCGACAAAACATTTTGGTCAGGTTAGTGGCCATAAAATTTATTATGCACTACAAAAAAAATATAAGAAACAGGTATGTTTATTATTATTTTCTTAGCTGCTTGCTTGTTTATGGCTTTCATGCTAGTGAATCGCCAGATTTTCTTAGTTACAAAATCAAAATTGGTTGATGGCACGTCAAGGACTTAATTAAACATTTCTTTAGAAAAATGGTACGTTAATATCATCATAGGTTATCATAGTATTTATACTCGTTCACCATTTTGTCAAACAAAGTTGTATCTAACCCCAATATCCTTTATGTCTATGATTAAAATACTTTGACTCATTTTTATGATTATTTTCGTTAAATTATAGTGCCCTTTCGATAATTTCAATTGAGTTTCTGTACTCCTCTCATATTACCAGCACTCATTGAGCATTAATTAGGGATGCCTAAGATTACCTATATATTTTGTTTTGCTAGCTTCAGTCCCGATTTAAGCATAGGTAACACAGGCAGTTGCCGATGGGTCGCCACCACAAGAAGGCCTCCACCACACCACCAAAAATAAGGAAAGGAATTAAAAGGGATTTACCATTTTTGAAGTTTGAAGAAAATAAGAAAGTTGACTCTTTGTTTGACCTCTGGACAGTGACAACGTGCGTAGAGGACTACAAAGTTCTTCCCAGAGTGGCGATTAGAGGTGCCGTACGGACGTTTTTACCTTCGGGAATCAAGGAAAGATTCACGCTAAATTGACGGCATCTTTCGTCTGGATCTAAGCGCTGTGAGTGAAGATTCCTATAAGCTGATGGTATCCTGTTTGGTAGTGAACACGAGGTGTTTCTCAAATGGCGGGAAATAGATGGGCGTGCCATGGGAACTGTCAGCAGTGAAAGTGAAGGTTATACGTAATACCAGTAGCAGATCTTGGTTTGACAGCTGACAATTTATGCATTGCATTGATTGAAGAATTATTTTTGTTTCCTTTTTGGAATTTCTGGGAGCTACGAGCTCGATTATCCAGATTTTCCGCCGACGAAGCCCTGGAAAGCATAGTCCGGAAGGGGAGAGTGGTGGATTGGACCTGAAGGGACCAAAACCAAGAAAAAAATAGAATAGAATAGAAAATAAGAAAGTTTGTCGTTTTTTTGTGCTCTTCAAAATTTTAGGGGCTGTATAATATGAAAATGTCTGAAGAAAGGTCTTTGTTTCGAAGTGAGGATCTTTTTGAACATGAAAATATTTAAAGGGGCCTCTACCACATGCTTTGCATATGGGCCGGCGAAGCGTAAATCCGGCGCTGGTTATCTGCGCTTTATCTGGAGCTAGCATTGTATCGTTTTCCAGGACCTGGGAGGAGCATCAAATTTTTAAATTTGGCACTATATTAGCATCAAATTAGCACTATATTTTGGGCAAGAAATTTTTGAATTCTGCTTACTTTACAATGCTAGCTTTACATATGTATAAAATAGATTCAAAAATATTTTTTATAGTTTGTTTAATATTTTTAACTTGATTTTTTTATTATGTTACCCTAAACAAACTAAGATTTGTTGTTGTACCACCAATTATTCAGCTAAATTTAAAAATTTACTGGAAGAAACATATTTGAGTGTTTGTAGTATTAGAATTTACCCATATTAAATAAAAAATGGGTCAAGGCATTTAAGAAATCTGAAAAATCGTTAATAATTTCTGCTCATGATTTCTCAAATCGCTTGGATCTTGCAGGTTAGTCAAAACACTCTACGAGTCATAAATTTAAGTAATTACCCATTTTCTAACCTTAGGTAACTTATTAATAACCTTTTACTTCTTAAATCTCCTCAGATGTATTTATATTTTTTACCTTCTTATTTAATTCTGTGGAATTATTGTGAGACTTATGATTGCTGTCCTAAAAGTTAATATACCAACCTAAATACTCAGCAACCAATGGATCAGCAACTTCAATTATAATTCCTTTTGAATCTAAACCAAAAGGAATAACATTATGGACTTCTTGAATAGTTCTCTCCGAATCAGCCCAAAATCCAGTTGAATTTCTTTGGACCACATGTTCTTTTATTCTTAATGATTGAATAACCCCTGAACAGTTTGGATTATTGCTGCTTATTATAGGATTTCCCAATGCTTTTACAGTTCCCCTTACTGCAATATAAGGTAATTTTCCTTCAGGATGTTCTTTTACAATATTTTTTAAATCTTTGTCTATAGCCAGCACTGGTGCAGACTAAAAAAAATAGGACCTTTATAGAAATTACATACATTAATTTAAGGTGTTCAACCAATTATAACCACGGTAATAATAGATGACAACTATGATGTATAATACATGACAACACAATGCATTGGTAAATACCGTTTTATAATTGCCTAAAACCTATGATATATCTACATATAAATATATCTTTTTTTTCTTTCGGGGTATGTTTTCTTTTGCAGAAAACCATTATTTATTGTTATTGTTTTAAATACTCTTTGGAATATAACAGAATTATAGAATTGTGACTGTTGTTTTGGTATTTTTATATAATAGATAATGCACATAATTTATTTTTTTTTTTTCTATATTTTAAGACTGACTTATATAATCCCTAAATAATTGTTTGATTATTAATTAAAAGTAGTTTGATTTTATTTGGGTGTTATCAGATAAACAATAAGATGTCATTGCCAAAAGCCTATCATTGCAGCAAATATACATGTTCAGACAAATCAAAAAGTTCATAGGCAATTTATGAAAAGGAGATGGTATAACCCATGTAGAACACTAACAGGTAGAAAGTAAATGCATCGGTCTAGCTGTGTCCTTGCTTTACTTGCCTATAAATCTTTTGAATTAGCTGAATGAATATATTAGCCTGTTTGAAACCTAAAAGTAATAATACATAGATAAAATATTATATTAAGTAATAATTTTTTTCCTTTATTTTGACTTTATAGAAACCTCTAATAACTTGTCATTTAAACCTCGGTTAAAACAGTAAAATCAAAGATGAAATTTTTATAAAATTACTTTAAAGAAGTGGCCAAATAGTATGGAAATATTTTATACATTAATTTATTACTAAAATTATTTACATTATTAAGTCTATAAGTTATTACAAACCGATATCATTGAGATTGTATGCTTCTTCTGGTAATATTGCCTTATACATGTTATTAAAACTATGGAATCGATTCCTAGAATGATAGTTTCAACAAGAAAATCCATCTTTTAATTAATTGTTTGTAAAGCTTATGAAATTTAAACAGGCATATTGTCAACGGGTATAATGACTAATAAAAACTAAATAATTTTTTAACTTTTTTAAAAATATTTGTATTACATCACTTAACGAAAAGTAAGGTTACGTTACAGTTAAGTTGTAAATGTCAAATTTATATAACGAAAACCATTGGAAAAAAAATTCGCCCTGTAACTAAAGCAAATTTTGGCAGGCTTTTCTTAACCATTGAGTACGTCACTTTTTGCACTAAGTGCATGTGGGGTAAAAATTCGGAAAATTAAGGTCGGTTATTATAAAAGTGTCGGTAAATATCTTAGGATTAAACTGAAGATTAAAAGTTTAAAATCCGTAAAAACTCATGTTTAAACTTGAGATTTCGTAATCGGTACTCTAGTACTGCTTAAACTTAAGATAAAGAAGGGTTTTAAAAGAAATTAGAAATTTTGCGTTTATTTTAAGTTTTTAATCTTCAGTTTAATCCTAAGATTTATTTACCAACACTTTTATAATAGCCGGCCTAAGTGGGGTGAAAACATGAAAATGAATGTTTAAAATACAAAGGAAGAATAAACAAAAGTTGACGTATATAGATTTTTGATTTTCGGATATAATAATTGCTGCTGACACATTTATATTTTTTAACACCATTCTGCTGTTTATTGAGGCCGGTTATTAAAAAGTGTCGGTAAATAAATCTTAGGATTAAACTGAAGATTTAAAAATTTAAAATCCGTAAAACTTATGTTTAAATTAGAGATTTCGTAATCGGCACTCCAGTCTCCAGTACCGCTTTAACTTAAGATCAAGAAGGGTTTTAAAAAGAAATTAGAAGTTTTGCGTTTATTTTAAATTTTTAATCTTCAGTTTAGTCCAAAGATTTATTTACCGACACTTTTATAATAGCCGGCCTGAAGGCGAATTTAAAAGCGGTTATCTTTATTTCTTAAGTTATGCAATGGTTATGCTTTCGTCGCGAAAAAACGGTTTGGAAAAAAGTCAAAAATGAAAAGTGTGACTTTGAAATGACAGGTGCATATTAAAAAAATGGTATAATTGTTTTGGATTTTTATTTATTAATTTTGTCTTTGATTTTAGTTAAATTTATTGATATTTTATAAAATGTCGCGTGCAAAATCTCGACAAAACGTAGAAGTGTGTGGAGACTGTGGAGCATCAGGTGGGTTTGAGATATTAGAATAAACAATGATTGTTCCTATTATATACTATTTTTTTACTAGATGCTACATGGGCGTCAGTAAATAAAGGCATATTATTATGCACTCAGTGCTGCAGTATTCATAGAAGTTTGGGCAGGCATATTTCACAAGTAAAGTCATTACTAAAAAGTACATGGAATGTTAATCAACTTAATGTAAGTATTTAGTTTTTGTTGATCTGGAATCGGTCTCATAACTGGTATACGGGGTGGTCCTTAAGTAAAGGGCCAAAATACAACTGGAAGAATTCTGATGTTAGGAAATTCTGTAATTTAGCTATACCCTTACCTTGGTACAAAAGTTGATATTAACTGAGATACAGGGTGTGAAGTTCAAATTATATTGATAATATTAGATATGTTTTAAATATTGTAATTAAACTCGGTATCTAGGGGTTTTCTAACATAAGCTATTTATATCTGATGTTAATTTTTAGGTGTTAACTAGAGGATGCTACCTACACTATTTTGAACTTCTTAAAACATCGTTCTTTGTGCTTCTTTGTAAGTTCCGTCTGAGTCAAATATTAAACTTTCCTATTCTTTTTACACCAAAAGATATACCTTGTAAGAATCGCCCTAAACAAGCCGTTTTGTAAGTATTAACTTTTAAGTTATTTAGTGCAACCCAAAAATGCCTTTAAAAACAGCATATTAGCCACAACTACAACTGCCTCATCATCAAGAAATGATTTAATGTACTTACCCATATAGTCTTTGGTTAGACCACTAAAGCCAAAAGCTTAAATACAAACGGTGGCTCGTGAGCCATGTCTTAAAAGCACCGTTGTTTGATGTAAAAAGCACTAGGAGAATTTACTCGTTTATTTGGATGGTACAGGACAAAATGATCCAACGTACACAAATAGTTTTGGTTGCACTATATTACGGAAATTCAAAAGGTAGTTTAGATGGTCATTCACTAGTAAGCACCTTTTATGTAAAATTAACATCGGAGATATTAACTAGCTTATGTTAGATGGTACATACCGCTTAATACCGAAAGTTGGGACATTTAGAATATTCAAAGCAGTATCCAATAAGGTATCGAATAATTTCAAAATAATTTTTAAACTTTGACACCCTGTATCTCAGTTAATATCAACTTTTGCTCTAAGGTAAGTTTATATTTTAACTTCACAATTTTTCAGTTAAATTTTAGCCAATTACATAAGAACCACCCCAAATATTTATTTCTTTTTCATTGTAGATGGTCTGTGCTCTAAATAATAATGGAGCCAATAATATTTGGGAACATGTATTACTTGAAAATGGTTCTAAGCTTTTAAAAAGAAACCGAATCCCAAAGATTCACTAAGGTATTTAATGTAATAGAAATATTTTTATTCCCTTGTTACTTGCTATTGTCAAATTTTCATAGGGCAGATAAAACTCAATAATAAATATTGCTTTTTTTTGTAAATAATGTATATATAGGATGAATGACCAATTAAAAAAACATATATTTAATAAATATTTCACAATTCTGCCATTTACTTTAAATATTTTAAATGTAATTAAAGGGTTTTTGCAAAAACATCATTTTTTCTTATATGGTGCCAATGTTAAGTTTTTTCCAATTTACAAAAAAACTGATGCCTAAGAAACCTTATATATCTCTAAATGTGCAAAATACAGATACATTTACGAATATAATGCAAAAATATATACACTGGCTCTTTTTGAAAAAAAAAACCCTAAAATTAAAACAAGGTATACAAAAACGAACTAAACCATATTTAGTCTTTTAACATGTATTATAACAAAAAATAAATAAAAAGAGCTAGTGTAAAATGTCGGCACATTGCACATTTTGCAAATCAATACACTAAACAGATTGAAAAAAATATATATTTAAAAACATTTTTTACTGTTATTTTTCATATTATTTTAACAAATAAAATTTAATAAAATAATGTTTAAAACAACTTTGTCCCTTACATGCTTATATTATATAAAGTTATATTTATGTGTATTAATGCATAAGTTGAAGAAATATTACGTAGTATTTTTTTATCTTACAGTTTTTTTCTTTAAACTTTTTTTTTAGTTTAAAACAAGAATACATTAAAGCCAAACATCAACATTGTGCCTATGCCTTTCGAGAAAACTATGAAGATGGACTTCTTAGTGTGGAAAATGAGTTGGGAAAGCAGCTACATGCAAGTGTTCGTACCCCAAATTTGGAAACTTCTTTCAGACTTCTAGCATTAGGAGCTGATCCAAATTACTTCCATGATGTAGGTTAAAACAACTTTAAACTTTATTCCATTAGTTTTAAGTTTTAGTTTTCAATTTAAATTATTTTTTAGGTTATGCATTTTTGTCGTACCTACAGGAAATATTAGTGTTACTATTTTATTAAATCTTCTAAAGTTTATAAACTTGTTCTATGATTTTTGTTGTTTAGCCTTTAAGCTCAGAATTCAGTATTGGATTTAGATCTTTTCCATTTGGTACCTGCAAAAACTATATATTAATTCTGTTTTATAACTTTACATTTTGTGATTTTGACAATTAAATCACTTCACAACAACACCATTCATAATCCTACATTGAACTATACACAGAACTTCACTTTTACTGATGCTAACTGTTGTACTTATACAGTGATGCACCATAAATGTTGAACCATATGGATTTTTTTTTAATTTTTGGTTTCTGTTAAAAATTTATTCTTGATAAAAATCTCTGGATATGCCTAAACTCACAAAACCTTTTCAAAGTCTGAATAAATCCTAGCATATACATATGAAGGTAGATACAAATTTACAAATTTAACATAGGGAGAAACTACATTTATTTTTGAACTTAGAACAAAATATTATTTAGAAAACTTTTTAGACTTGAAAGTTACTTTTCCAACTTACCCCCTATAGAGATTAGATCAAACTAAATTAATTGTCGTAAATAATCCTTATTGCCCTGAAATTTGGAAAAAATGCCCAAACTTTGTTATTCCTAAAGCATTGTAATTTAGATCACTTCAAAAAAAAAATCCTTTTTTTAAAAACATTACATTTTCTTGCTAAAGAGTGACATCATATACGTCATGTATTTAACCATGTTTGAATACATCTCCGACAATGGTTTAAAAACAATATAGTTATCTTTGTCGACGAGCTTATGCATTAAACTAATTAAAAACTTGCTTTGGTCATTTTTTGTAAACTTTTAACATGGATGTAAATGGCAAGTGAAACATTTTTATATCTGGCGTAAACTAAAGTACATTATTAACCCTAAAAAATAAAAATCATAATCATAACCTAAAAGCTTATTGGGCTATGACGCAACGGTTAGAAAACTTGCATTTTCATGATTTTCATATTTATATCCTCATTTTCAAATACAGTTTGAACCACTCCGACGAATTCGGTTAGCAAGAAAGTTTGACTTTAGTCTCTACATATATCCTGGTACTAGGAGGGAAGCAGTCACATTGCCCAACAGGTTTGTCATATTGGCATTAACCCAAGCAAGAAATTCTTTTATGTTTGATATGTTTTGATTGACACTGTATAAATATAAATATATATAAATCCTATACAATACATCAAATATCATTAAATGTAATTGACTAAGTTAATTATATTATTTATAGGAGAAAGGATCTACTCCTCTCCATGTGGCTGTAAAATCTGATCCAAAAGTTGCAAGTGGAGCTTCTTTTGGTTTATGGCGCAGATCCTACATGTCCAGATAATCAAGGCAGAACACCATTAGATTATACTAGGTACTTTGTGTAGTATTGATGTTTAAGCTCACTTGAAACTTATTTGTATAATTACTTTATTTGAAAAAGCAGGTGTTTTCGGAAAAACTTAAATTTTTCTTATGTAAATTCAAACTTGTTATGTAATAGAGACCAGGGACACTAGTTAAATTAGCCATATAAATAATCTCCCTAACATTGTTGGCCACAGGCAAGTGCTCATGCAATATACTGACATCGATTTGTCAGATATGTTTTATTAGTGTTTTACTTAGTGTTAAAGCCATATTGCTTTAGTTTCTTAATCAGAGATCATTTGAATCATAATTGGAGGCCTTGCTTATTGCGACAAAAAGCAAAGTAAAAGGGATTAAAAATACCATATCATTCTACAGGGTGTTACAGAGTGTTGTTAAGAAAATTTAGGGAAAGATTCTACTTTTAAAAATATTTTAAAAAGTTTATGTAAATACGGGTCCGCGAATTCCTTGTTCTCAAGATACAGGGTGTTAAATTGTAAAAAAATGTGTTTTTTTTTAATATCTTTAATATACTTTGTCTAATTTTGTTTTCACTTGAGAATGTTATTTATGACATGAAAGGTAATTTATAACTAACTTAATTATATTTAATAGGTCCAGTGCCGTCTAGAGCGGCAACTGAAGAAATATTTCTAACAAAAAAAACGCCACTGACTATGTAAATGTGTGTACAATTTTTATTTTTTCTTTACACCAAGGAAATAAATATACAGCTTTTTCTCAAATTTTTTTCTTTCAAATCTTGTTTAGTTTAAGATGGAAAAAAATCCACTCATTAATTATGTATTTTTGGACAATAAAAGAAGTGATGGGTCACTTTTTCTTTTAAAAATTTGGTTTTATAACTTTTTGTTAGCAATTATGTAACAACAACAATAAATACTTATTTAAATAAGGTTTATATCCAGTCTAACAATTTTTACTAAAATAAGTATTTTCGAAAATTTACAGTTTTTTAAAAAGTCTAACACCCTGTATCTTGAGAATAAAAAATTTGCGGACCCATGTTTTATAAAATTTTCTTTATATTTCCTGATGTAGAATCTGCCCTTAAATTTTCTTAACAACATCCTTAACACTCTGTATATAGGAATAAGTCTTTTTCAAGAAAAATATTTTAAATACCATGGCGATCACATAAATAAATGTATGAGTCAGTAGCTATCACATTTATCCAGGGAACTACATGTTGTAAAAAATTGTTCAAAATAATATTATTTTTATTAAAAATTGAATGTTTTAATAAATAACGGCTGATGTTAAATCTTATTATTTAGTATAAGGTCCTTTTTTTCCAGACAATTCAATAATAAAGAACTTATGGATCGTATAGTAGAAAGTCAGTATGAAGTAACAGACTCATTTAGTTACTATTTATCTCTTCGTAAGCCTGATCATTCCACTGGAGTACATTTTCTTATTCCTCCCACTGGTTTTAAATCAAATTCAGCATCTTTAGCAAAGTTACAACAGGTATGGCAAAGTTTACTTATTTTATTTTCAGTCTCCAAAATATTCCTGTCAGTATTTATGTATATTTTTATTAAAAGAAAAATTAAATTTGACTATGCGATACTTTAATAATATTGACCACTCTCTATGTAAAAACATTTAGTTTTTTCTTTACTGTTTATACTAGGTATGATTATAAAAAAATATATGTATTATTACTAGGTTTTGGGCGTGATTTTTGATCTAACCAGAGGTAGATAATTGCTACAACAATGCGTTATGGTTCTCAGATTATTATTAAATCTTGGGTGGACAATCAAAATTTTGTTAAAATTCAATACACTTGAAAAAAATATATAAATATATTTTGGTCTAATGCGATTTTTTACACATATTTAATAAACCTTACATCCTATTACTGTAAAAACACAATTTTTGGTTTTACCGAAAGTGGCACAAAAATGGACGTTCAGCAGTAAAGAACGTCAATAGAGACATTTTGCACCCCTTATTTTGCAATTCCGTTGTGGTTAACGTTATTCTGAGACTGCGCAGTAACGCAAACATGATCCGTTATCGTTATTAACCATACCGGACTCCTTTAATTACGGATGAATACCGAAGAGCTTATCGTTTGTAGAAATTTTAATATCAATTATTTAAAAGGTTAAAATTTTAATGCCGTATTAATTAATATATCATTTATACATAGGCTCTAATTAGTGAAAAATCTATAGCAGTAATAAAAATCAAATAGTGTTAAGAAATTAAAACGGACTTGCACTTTTACGGATATTCTAAATCAGTAATTAATTTTGGATGTTAAAATCTGGCACACTTGCTTTTTATTCTACTACCAAACCTAACCTTACTTTTTGTGTTTTGCTTATACTGTATTGTTTGCATCTACTTTAAAAAACGAAATCAACATAAGTGTCTGCATATATTTAAATATCAATTTATATCTTATGAAGAATAAAAGTAAATACTGATTTTTCGTTAACTTTAAAATCGGTGAACCATAGGCAAAAATAAGGATATGTGTCGAAAGCGCAGACGCAAAATAAATTTCTTAAAAGAGGTTGCAAAATCTCTGTCTAAAACTGCTGCCGGAATCGTTATGTTAAATAATGATAACCATAAGGAGGCCAAAAAACGTCTGTTATTTTAAGAGGTGCAAAATGTCTCTAATAATTCAAATGAAAACCACTATCTTAAGACCTAAATTTAAACTTAACACTGGTTTCTCAATCTTTTTATTAAACATATCTCTATTTCTAAACCCAGTAGTTTTTAAGTTATTAATAGTAAAACAAACAAAAAATACATTTTCTTTACTATTTTCAAGGCAGCCTAGGGTTTTACTATCAATATCTTAAAAACTATTAGGTTTAGAGATAAGACGTATATAACAAAAAATATTGAGAAATGAGTGATAATTTTAAATTTAAGTCAATTTCTGTCGAGCCTCCTGTAAAACCGGGAATTTTATTTTTACGGTAATAGGATATAGGGTTATTAAATATGTGTAAAAATACATTTAGCCTTTTCCTAACATCATTTGCTTTTTAACAAATCGATAAAAATGCCGGTTAAAGTGACATTTTCAAACGCCATTTTTTTCAAGAACTGATTAAGATAGGTATAACATGTGGTACATATATTTTATTGGAGTTGCCTGTAGAATTGATTTTTAAAAAATATATAGGGTGTTCCATTTAAAATTAACAAAGTTTGGAGCACTTCCGGTTAAACCGGATGTGCCACGAAAAATCTGAAACATCCAGAATCTGCATCCTATTCAACTATATATTCGACCAAAATTTTAAAATCGTGTAACACTTCTCAAGAAAATGACAGGCTTGCTAGTAATTTCGTGGGCACCCGGTATAGAGCCAAATATTGCATTTTGACCCATATTTTTACCATTTTGTGGAATAATAAAACGTCCCAGTTTTTTCCAGTGTATTGAATTTTAAAACCTCATCATATCTTAACATTTATGTTTTTTATTTTATATCAGTATCTCTATTCTGAAAAAAAAATAGAAATTTTGAAAGAAGGCAATGAAATTGAAAACAAACTAAGTACATAAGATAAGTCTTTTGTATTTTTTGATATAAATGATCCATATTTTTTGAACAAAAAAAACTAGTGTTATTGGTTGGTTGGGTTTTACCGCTCTTTCGGGGTTATCCCACCCAGGTTTCGACTGTCGCCTCCCTAGGTGGTACCACACCTCTAAAGAGTTTTATGAGAGCTGTGGGTGGTACACTGCAGCCTTAGAGGCTTATTGTGCCTTGACCCCTACTCCTTCCCATTCACACACCATTCATTCCATAACTTGGATGGTTGCTGCTCGGTCATTTACGCCCGTTCGCAAAACACCGCGTGCCGTTGCCCAAGGTTAGTTTATATTTATAAGGTTGCGATATATCCTCAACTTTTAGGCGGTTTCGAGGTCGGGGACGCAAGGAAGGGCACTTCTCGGAGAAAAGTTGGCAAGACTGGGTAAAAATCAAAGCTGAGATCAATCCAGTGGCGTCTAGAATTTGCGCATTTCATTTTGCATTGTTTTGGAAGTGATATTTGTTGAAAGATTTAATTCCAAATGTTTTTTATTACAAGTAAAAGAATTTAAAACTTAATAATAATTAAAAACTGTTGTGTAAACGGTTGTTCTACTAATACAATAATATCTCCGGCACTGAACAACATGGCCGAAAAATGGGAGATGTGACGTCATAACACGTTAAAGCAATATGGCCGAATGTCGTGACCTTATATAGACCGACTTTGCCGTTGCCCAAAACCGACAAACGGCCCGGTGGAGCAAGGCCGACCCGCAGGAGCAAGCCACAAGCGCGACTACTAGTGTTATATTTTAATAGCATCCATAATTGGACATAAATGTCTGTTACTAAAAATAAACAAATAATTTGTATTATAAGATACAAAAAATAATTCTTCTTGTGGGTAAAATTAAATACATTTTAAGGTGATTGTTTTAAAACAGTTTAAAATTGTTTAGATGACAAGTTGAAATTTTCGTGGGATGTACTGTAATTTAATCTAAATTAAGAATAATCGAGACATAACAAAAACACTGAACATAAAAGAAAAAACACAACAAAATTCCTAAAAATACTAAAAATGGTTTAAGATTTTTGTAGCTTACTTCTCATATTCACATTAATGTATTTATAGCTACTTAATCTTTAAGTATACATATACGTCGCGCACTTCACAACATTCAATGCGGAATTTTTGCCAATGCGTGAAAAGAAGCAGTCATTCTTTGTCTAATCTCTACCTGCTAGTATTTAACACATTGAAAGACAACTTCGTCGAATATCATTTAAAAAAGGAAACTCATATTAAATCAGAACATAACGTTAGAAAGTGTATATTAGCATCAAATTCTAACTCCCATTTTTAAGTATTAAAGATAAATCCTAGATTAAGAAACTAATCCCGGATTTCAAAAGCGGTACAAATGAAATTTTCATTTTAACTCGAAGTTAATCCTTAATCCGGTATTAACGTAACATTATAAAGATGGTGCTACTGGGCACGAATCTTTCTAATTTATTTTTAATAATGTGATCAAATTAATTAATTAAAATAAAAAGTTTTTCCAATATTATCGTGAGCGTACAAGGAAATGTCACTGAGTCCACACATCAATTTTAAAAACAATAACTTTTTCTTTAGGTCTTAGTCTAATAAATTATATTGTAATGGAGACTATGCAATTCTAAATAAATTCTGGCTTTTTATATTCAAACCCAATTTTAAAGTCTAATTTTTCCATTTTGTGATAATATGTGCTATAAAAATATAAAGATCTAACCAAAACGACAAGTTTGGCTTGTCTATGGCAACTAAATCAAATTTTACTCTCAAATATTATAATTGTGTCAAGCAGATAATATTTATAACTAATTAATTCTTTTCTTTAGCTACCTAATCATGTTTTTGAAGAATTAGTTATGGACGTATATGATGAAGTAGATAGAAGGCAGACTGAAGCCAGTAAGTAATTTATATCCTTTATTCATGGTGTCATTAGTATCATGCATTAATATGGTCATTTACTGATAATTAGTCAAGTACCTATTAATTCGCAAATAAATGTCTTTTTAAGTGACTAATATTTAGGTACTAAATATATATTTTTCTTTATCTAACACGTTTTTGTTTTCTGTTTTGCGGGCTTTTAGAAACTCTGGTAAGTATTTAATATTTAAAAATAAATTATTTATTCTTTAAAACCTCTGATTAGTGTTACTCAGTAGGCCAACCTGTTTGTGTGCATTTTAGTTATTAAAATTATCTCCAAATGGAAATATTTAAAAGAATGAGTGGTTAGTAAATAATATTTGTCTATTTATGTAATTTATTTAACAGGTGATTCAGCTTTTTATGTAGATATTGTGTTTTAGTGTAAATAAAAACATTGTGTACATATTGCAGTTATTTTTAAACATCTTATCTCATAGATGATTATGCATGCATATTATATTTCTGGTCTTGTTGATATTTTGCGGTTTTGTTAATTTTAGTTTCAAGATATTTATGAAGTTTTAGTTAAGTACATTATTTGTAGTAAAATCTGGCTATACACTAAAATAATCCACTCTTATAATTTGGAATTAGATAAATCAGTAAGTTCCTAGGGTGTTATCTTTTTACGAGTTTATTTTACAAATAAATCATGATTCCTAGAAAACTCTTAAATTCTAAAAAATACAAAACAGAAAAATGTTTTACTGTTTTAATTTAAATATTAATTTTATTGAAAAACATCCCTTTTAAATTTGACATTAAATTAATCATTATTGAAATTTGTTTATTTACCTATACAGGGTGTTAAAAACACTTTGGCTTTTCAAATATGTCTGATTTTTAAATTACCAGTATTGCCTTTAAATTTGCTATACGAATTTAGATTTTGGAATTGTTTTATTTGTTTCAGGACTCAATATTTTAGAAATTACAATAAAAATACATGGTGTTTCTTAACTACGATAGGAAATTTCGAATTGTGATTCCTTATGATATTTTCTGAAAAAGAGTTCCTATGAGGTTATGTCCAGAATTGCTTCATTTTTAAGATACAGGGCGTTAAAGTTTTAAAAAGTAGTTGGTACCTTATAATAATCTTAAATATCTTTAAACCGATTTGGTTGAAACTCGGTAAAGTTATTTTAGGTAATAAGGCGCTAATTTACCTCGTAACTAGACTTAAATTATTGGGTCCAGTGGCATCTCGGTTCGCACCACATGTAATATTATTGAGGAGAAAAAGTAAAGATCTATTCATTAGTAAAAAGCCACAAGCGTCATTAAAATAAGGACGGCAATCAATTAATGTTGTCTAAACGTGTCGTTTACAAGTGTGGGAGCAATAAAAAGGAGAATAATTAAAAGTGAGACAGAACTGATAACGCCGTGGCATTTTTATTATAGACAATTGGTCTACTTCACTGTCTTTTTTTTTTAGTTTTTATTTTCTTCTGATTAATTAAAAAATAAACCTTTGGATTCTCTTTGTGTTTGTTTTGTATCCTAATTTTAATAATAAATAAAATGTTAAAAAAATATAGATTCGTTTTTAAAAATAAAGGTAATAGTGGTAAATAAAAAAATCACACACATTTAAAAAGCCCGTGTGTTTTTACATTTTGAAGGTAACTTTAAAAAAATTACATGCAATAATGTGTCTTTAAAAAAGTTAAGTTTTTACTGATTTATTGGTTAGTTCCTACTCTGTTAAAACCGGAAATTTTTTGAAAGCTGGTAAAAACTTGAGATGTTTTATCTGTCCAAGGTAATAAAAACTCAAACAGAACTTTTACATGCAGAAATAAATCTAGTTATTAAATAAAAAAATCTCTTCTTTGTAGTTGTTTTTTCCTTGGTTTTTACTTGGTCTATAGTTATATGCAAACAAATTTTACAACTTTAAAATGCACCAATACTTGTATCATAATTTTATTTCTTTGATATCGTTTTTATACTAATATGATTGTCTTTGTAGTCTGGTTAAGCTGTGCTGACACAACGGAACTCAATGACGTGCCTTTTACCAGTCGACAATACCCTTTCCACTACTAGAAACCAAGGAAGGCAAAAACTAGCGAGGTTTTCGACACCCGAATTAAAGAGTTTGGTTTATGATATTCTTGTAGACACACAGAGAAGACAGAGTGTTGATAAAGGTAAGTTTTAATAGGCAGTGTTTTTCAACTTTAGCCGCAGCAGTGTCTTATTTATCTATGATACTGATACTGTATAATTAAGTAAATACTAGTAATAATCACTCTTTAAAATTTAGTACCATATTTTTATGTTATGTTTATAAACGTCGTGCCACGTTCAAACGTTTAAGGCTACGGATACAATACAAAGCCTCAGCGGCCTGTGTAGAGCGGAAAGTGTGAAAGCGCTGCCTTATTATATTATATTATGTCTTATGGTAGCAATAAAGAATTTTTATTTTTAAATCAGACGGCGACAATATACCTGAGCCAAAAAACCCTGCAGCCGCTCGAAATGAATAAATAATATCCGCGGAGCGTTTCTATCTTTTTTCATCTTTAAGAGAGCCTACGAAGGCTTACGCATAAGTACCAGAGTACCGTGGTGTCGGGTTATTAGATGTTTAACCCATTTTTTCCCCGGTTTCGTCAACGTTGTCCAAGCACTGAAACATGCAGTATTTGCATTTTACAGCACCTTTTACACTGCGAGGTGGAGCCTCCATGGACGTTATTCTCAAATAACTTGTACTTGTAAAATGTCTTTCCGTCCGGGGATTCGTTCTCGGACCACCTGGCTACGGGTTAGGTATTCTGACCGCTGCGCTGCCGGGAAAAGACATTTCTAATGTATATAAACTGGTTTCAAAACGCTGTTTACCACAAAATATTGTAGTCAGTACAGGCTACCAGTACAGAGATTAGAAACGCTCCGCGGATAATATTTCTTCACGCCTGATTTAGAAAAAAAACAAATTCTTTTATGCTACCATAAAGATCAAAGGCAGCGCTCTCACACTTTTCGCATAATGCTGGCCGCTGACGCTTAGGTATCGTAGCTGTAGCCTAATGCGGAATTTTGGCTAATTTGTGGAGAGGAGAAGGTCTAAAACAACAACAAAGCAAGCGTGATGCGTTATTCTATTTGGAATGTTTAAATGCAGGAATTCTTTGTCTAATCTTTATCTGATAGTGTTTAACACACTGAATGTCAATTTGAATGTATCAAGCCTGCACGACACGTATAGCTTATTTTGTATTAGGTCACCTTTTAGATTGTCTTCTAAATTTTGAGTTCTATACATTTAGTTATAATAGTATAAAAATGTTATTCTGTTAGTACTGATGTAAAAAAATTATTTATTATTTTAGGAAGCATGATTCAACTCAGAGAAACGTCTGAAATTGATGATGACGATCCGTTATACGACTCTGTAGCTGAAGATGAAGATTATGCAGTTCCAATGACTAGAGATGAGGAGGTAACTAATACATTTATCACCAGAAAATTTTATATGCATATTTATACTTTAAATATACCGGGTGACCACGAAATTACTAGCAAGTCTGTCATTTTTTTCATAAGTGTACAATCCTAACATTTGAGTGAGAGGTGTGAATAGTATGGAGATTTCTGATGTTTCTGCTGCTATGTGGATTTGCTGGTTTAACCGGAAACGCTAGAAATTTTGCTATTTTAAGTGAAACACCCAGTTTACTAAAAAAAAATAATTTACGGAGAATTCTTAGGAAACATACGTAGAGTGTGTCTATGTAAGTTGGCATCATATGGGAAACTTTTTATCATTAATTTTACGAAAAAAGTTCTTCTTTATAAAAAGTTCTGCATGGTCCAAAACTTAAATAGCAACCATCAGATATCAAATTTTATCAGTCATCTACGAGGTAAAGTACCTGTATTTATGCTAATATCGAAAACTGTTATAAAGAAAAGATGTTTAGAATTAAAAATTACTTCTAAATTTGCAATTTTGTTAATAAACAAACAAAAATTCAAATTGCATGCATGCAAATGCATTAGTACAATACTTTTAATGTATATAAATTTTATAGGACTATTTTAATTTTTTAACTAAATGATCAAAACATGAAGAATATACAATGTACTAATGTACAAACTTATTTTTTTTCAATTTTAGCAGCAAAAAAATGTTTTTTTTTTTAAATAATCAAAATTACATATTTGGAACTGGTTTTTAATTCGAAAAATCTATTCCTTATAACAATTTTCGATATTAGCAAAACACAGCTGCTCTTGAGCAAAAATTACAACTTTGGCCAAACCTCGTAGATGACTGACTCAATTTAATATCTGATGATTGTATTTTAGGTTATGGATCATGCAGAACTTTTTATAAAGAATAACTTTTTTCGTAAAATTAAAAATAAAAACGTTTTCCATATGACGCCAACTTTCATAGACACACTGTTGGTGTCACATGCTATACCTATCTTGACTAGTTATAAAATAGCGTATAAAAATGTCATGTTAACCGCTTTTTTAAATTATTTAATGAACCTTATTTCATAATGCCGTAAAAATGCCATTTTCTTTTTACGCGAAAGTGCCACAGAAATTACCTTAAGCATTATATGTTGTTTTAACAGTTATTTCTCAATACTTGTTGTTAAAAAAAAAAATAAAAATACGGCAATGACGTGCAATTATTCGAAGGCCTATTTGTTTTTGTTAAAATTAGAAATATTGAAAAACTTTTAAAAAATTCTCCAGCGTTACCTCGAAAATTATTCAAAAAAATAGTGGTAAAAGTTTCAAAAAGATTGGTGCAGTAGTTTTGAAGTTATGAGGTCACCTACTTTTAAAACGTGAGTTGTGGGAAAAGCTCATTAAATTTAGCTTTGTACATTCCTGGTCCGTATTTAAAAAAATGAAGCTGATGATGGCAGCTAAAAACGAACCGTCTATTGGTTTTTCAAAATAATCACTAACAGGGGCTTAAAAATTAAAATGGATAATTAAATTTTTCGGTTTTTTTCCCGATATCTCCTGAAGTAACCGGAATTTTATAATTTTGTCTTTGCCCAATTGTTCAGCATTAGAATGCGCAACTTTGCCTTACTTTAACCAACTCTCTGTCTCTTATAATTAACGAGATAGCAATGCTAATGCATCGAATTTGTAACACCCTGAATAATATGTTTATTTTCTAATTTTTAGGTAGCTACTAATAAAGACAGTATTATTTCAATAGACAGCATCAGTAAGACTAATCAAGTTTTAGAACAGTTAACAAAACAATTGAAAAATTCCGATAGTACGATAACTGATCTGCGTTCAGAGGTATCTAAACTAAGACAGTGCCTAAGAACGTTACAAAACGAAAACTTTGAATTAAGAACTCGTTTGTCACAGAAACATTCCTTAATTAACGGGGATAGTGGATTTGATTCCTTAGAGTTTATTGGAGAAGTAAGTTTTCTGATTTATTAACAGAGACAACAATGAGACGAGCAACTAAATGTAAATAAATAATCCGAGAGAGAGATAGCTGCTGGGCCTTCCTTGTCTGTCTTCAAGGCAGGTAAACGCAGATGGCGCGTGAGTCGACTTTATCGTTTGCCCGCCAAATTCAAATTATATAGCTGTGCTATTTTTGCCCTTAATGTTAGGTACTTGTTTTTGTTTCCTATTAATATAAAATATTGGGGTTTAGTTCAATAATTACACACACCTTATTAAAAATGTCATTTATTTGGTTTTTATAAAGATTTTTCTTACAGATAACCATGTCAATATTACCTTAAATTATCTGTTGAAAAGCACAAATTTAATACATACACTGTGATCACTAATAAAAGTCAATATTCAAAGTCCAATTAATTGTAAAAAACCACGAAACACAATAAATCACAGAAAATGTAAACAAACTGTCCAAACAAATCGGCCATTGAAAATATCAAACACAAATATCGATTAACATTTCGGCGTGACTGCCTGCGGCCACGTTGTCAAGTTAAAAATATTCGATTCATGGTATATTTTCTTTCTCTTAATTAGATGTGAGCCAAAAAAGGACATTAAAGTATGGATGGTGGAGGGGAGGGATAACCATCTGAATGTTTTAAAAAGTGTCCGTCGAAAGGAGCAACTTAAGGTGGCGCCACAGTAGCCAGAAGGAGATTTTTTAACCAATGAGCATGAATTTACAAAATGAAAAAGGACAGATAGATACAAAATAAAAAAGGAAAGAAATACCAAAATCCCTCCACTGGCTACTGTGGCGCCATCCCAATTTGCTACATTCCAATGGCCACTTTTTCAACTTGTCCGCCATAAAAGATGGTTTATCCTCCCCTCCACCATCCATACATTAAAGTTTACATGTAGAAATTGTAAGCAACTTGGCAACCAGAGCAAAGCGATTATTGCTCCATCTACGATAGCCTGCCATGATGAAAGACAAAGACATTTATTGGAACTTGCGTTAAACCAGAAAGAGATAAATACAATGGACAAATTGTTAGGACCAGTTACTGCCTCATTGTTGTCTCTGTTATTAATGTATTTAAAATTTATAATAATATTTAGCCATCTAGCTACTTTAATTATCGCATTTGATGTAGCAATGTTTTATTTTGCGTAATTTTCAATGTAATTTATGTAACAAGTTTTGTCATTACAAGTTTTACAATAAATATTTTGATTATTTATAGGAATTTCTATTTTTATCATAATAAAACAAATGTATTTTTTAGAATCAGACTTCAGAATCAACACAAGACATACTAAACGGAAAAAGTGGGGGAGATGAAGTTGATCTAAGACATAATCGCAGGTCCAACGACCCACTAGTATGTATGAAACAAGAGAAGGAATAAGTAAAGTACCTAATTGGCATGCTCTCAAAGCGCAGGTACATAGACATTAATAAATGATATTTGTTGATTTTAGGTTTAAATTACTCTTATAATC
>JACEGR010008565.1:0-35443 GCA_014170235.1 Listronotus bonariensis | reverse complement strand
GATACCACAAGAGTTAAATGAGTGCCTAAGATAATTTGACTACCGTGGTATTTATATTTGGCAACACTATGTAAAAACAATAAAAATCATACTTAAACATCTACTGCCCAACTAACAATTATTGGACGGCGCAACGTCGCCAAACGCAACGCAACGTTGCGTCCTTACGTTGTAATTTTCTACATAGCGACTCTGTTTTGCACCAATTAGGTGGATGATTTTTGAGTCGTCCGGACGTTGCAAATGTAACTACTGCAAGTGGGTCGACGTAAAAACGTTGCTGAAGGCAACTTGTTCGGCTAAAGCCATCTACAGGAAAACTGTATTAATAAAAATTGGTAATTTTTGTCTACTAAAATATAGTTGTGGCAACTTCTAGTAAATTTATAAGTCGCCGTACAATTATACTTCAACTATCATGGCAGAGTAGTAAAAAATTTGTTTATATTAAATATTTTGTCATGAACAGGATTATTAAATCGCCCAGATTTATTCGCATATCTTCCAAATTTTAAAACAAACTGCAGTTTACTGACAAATATATGGCAAAAATGTAAGAAAAAACAAGCGCGCCATTAAAATAAGCAGTTTTACATAAGACAATATAGTTTTTTCAATTTTAAAAAATTATTATAAGTATTAAAAACCAAATAAATTAAGTTTTTAAATAATAGCTATATCTATAATAACCTTTTCTTTTAACAGAATTATTAAAACATCGATAAATTATTAGAATTATGTTTTTTCTTTTGTTCCACATTAAAAAGTCAAAATGGCTGCCTTGATTTTGTTTCTAGTTTCACATTGTTTAATGGCGGCCGGTAGCCGCGATCGCAACCATGTTTTTTACTAAGATTAGACCAATGTTAATGCCATCTGTCAGGTAAAGGTTAATCCTTCGATCAAAATGGTCCGTAACCGTTGCTAGGTTGCTACAACCAATCCCCAACGTTGTGAAATGCAACTATGGAAGTAGCTTTCAGACAACGTTAAAGCGTCGTTAGCTTCTCTCCCAAAATCAGTACCATAAAGACCATAGTTTAGAAAACGACGTATAGACGTTAATAGGACGACCGTTTCCGGTGCAACGTTAGTTTTTCAGTCATTACGACGTTAATTTAATTGGTCGGAAGAACAGCTTACTTTTCTACTAACGGCAACGTTAAATTTGGTGTGATTCTTAGTAAAGACGACTAAAGGCGTCTAAAATTGTTAGTTGGGTTCACGAGCATCTTAAAACAAATTATTGGTTTTAAATTGATATGTTTATTCAAAGTCGGTCTATATAAGGTCACGACATTCAGCCATATTGCTTTAACGTGTTATGACGTCACATCTCCCATTTTTCGGCCATGTTGTTCAGTGCCGGAGATATACAGTTTATTGTATAAGTAGAACAACCTTTTATACAACAGTTTTTAGTTGTTATTAAGTTGTAAATTCTTTTACTTTAAATAAAAAACATTTGGAATTACATCATTTAACAAATCTCACTTCCAAAACGATGCAACATGAAATGCGCAAATTCTAGACGCCACTGGATTGATCATTAGCTTTGATTTTACCCAGTCTTGCCAACTTTTCTCCGAGAAGTGCCCTTCCTTGCGACCCCGACCTCGAACCGCCTAAAAGTTGAGGATATGTCGCAACCTTATAAATATAAGGTAACCTTGATGTTTATTTACTTATAAAATCTCTAAACCACCCTTATCAGATATATCAAAAAATATTTCATTGGAAAGGCGAAACAGTCACTAAAAAAACTTATAACAAATTTGTAAAACAAGGTCACATAAATTTAAGGATAAACAGAGAAACTTATTGTCACCTAATCTGTCAAATAACGTAAATATTAATACATCGAATTATGGTCGTCGAATTGTTTACTTAAAAACACTGGAAAAAGAAAACGTGTTTTTAATTATTGCGGATATTTATTATCACTCATTGGATCTTGTACCGAAAAGCGTATTGGACTGGCATTAATTTTATGTCTCCATACGCCATTTTCGATAAACCTTTTCGGGTGCCATTTTGGCGGCGTTGCCACATGTCAGTCACATAGCATATTTTTTCAATTACTTAATAGCCTCGTTTACACCGCGAGGACCAATTAGAACCGTGACCAAACCTAGGACTTATTTTTGTTAGTTCACTAGTGTTTACACCAACTCAATTTATGGATCAATTTAATTCACGTTTAATCCTAGTACCAAAATGACAGCTGAGCATATGACCAGAACCTAACCTCGTTTTTATCTTTTAAAACTGTATCGCTTTAAATTCCATTTGAAAAAAAATACGAAAACAGTTTTAGTTAAATATTAACAAAATTTTAAAAAATATAAACAAACAACAAAATTATTAGGTTAAAACCGAAATTCAACGTCTTTTTCATCGAAATGCGCACTGTCAAAGATCAAGGCTGTCATTTTGGTCCACTAAAAAAAGTTCGACGTATTTACACCAAAGAAAATCATATTTGGTCACCCCCATTTGAGACGGACTGAATTGGAGTAGCAAATTTTAATACTCAAATGTTTACACCGTGAATAAAGTACGCGTGACGTCATTTAAACCCCGAACTAAAAATTTGGTCCTCCCGGTGTAAACTAGGCTAAAAATTACTCCTATTACAAGCTCTGAAGGTCGGATTTTAATAAGCCAAAATGTTCAGAATTATTTTTCTTTCTTTATTACAACTTTCATTGAAGTCTGAATATCAGTTTTTGTAAAGTAAAATAAAATCTGAGATTTCCCATAAGGATCAATGTTAAAAGCAATTGTTTTATAATATTTATAACTTTTTTCAGTTCTCTGTAGACCTTTAAAAATTTAACTGGTTGATATTCTTATTATAAAGTACCATTATGCTAAGTTTCATAATTTTCTGAACATTAATTCTTACACTGGTAGTACTACCTTAACAGAATTAGTTAAAGAGAGAAAAAAACAAAAAGACTATGACAGTCTAAAAGCTAGTTCATACAGACGCGAAAAGCGAATTGCAAAAGCGAATATTTGGCCAAAAAATTCGCGTTTTTTTGCTTTGTTCATACAGCTGCGAAATTCGCCGAAATTCTAGGCAACAACATAACCTACAAATTTCTATGTTGTTTTTATTTCGGTGGTGACTCTTGAGTTCTTTTGAGATTCTCTTTGTTTTTCCTTTTAATAATATAACATTTATCTGATGTGATGAATAAAGAATATAGCACATTAATTTAGCAACTAAGACGTAGAAACGCTGCAAATTTGTTATAAATGAAAAGGGCTAGAAAAGTTAATATAAATTCAAATCAAAAAACACAAAATTCTTAAGAAAATGAACTAAAAAATAACGTTCCAAACAGCTAATAGAATGACTTAAATAAATAACGATAACAAAATTGTTTTTGAAATGACATATGACAAATAACCTCTTGTTTCTAAGCATGTGCGCACGCGAATATTCGCCAGAAATTAAAATGATCTCAAGTTTCCCGCCCATTAGATTTTAAATTTTGCGAATTCGCAACATCTTTAAACTATCAATATTTTGAATTACCCGCCTTTAATTTTATGTGAAATTGATCAATAAGAATGAAATTCGCGTTTTGCAATTCGCTTTTCGCGTCTGTATGAACTAGCTTTAGGTAGACCAAAGCCAAAGCCTTAATAATTAATAGTTTAAAAAAACTAAAAAAACACGCTTTTATATGCAACCGAACTAAAAATTAGAAAATAATTTTTCATTAAAAAAATATTGTCATTTCATAGTAAAAAGCGTGGGGTGCATTTTACTATTTTTCATAACTTTTCCATCATAGATATTTGCAAATATAATAATTATAACATTTAATATATTTATCACCCCACGCTTTTTACTATGAAATGACAATATTTTTTTTAATGAAAAATTATTTTCTAATTTTTAGTTCGGTTGCATATAAAAGCGTGTTTTATTAGTTTTTTAAACTATTAATTATTTTTCATTTTTAGTTTCTGCTACTCTTGACAAAATGGCGAAAAATTTTTTAATGAACAAGAGTGGCAAATTTTAAAATTTTTTCCAACAGATTGCAACTCACTAAAAAATTTCTTCTTCATTAAGTAGCAATGTTTGAAATTTTGCCAACAGATGGCAATCCAGGCAATGTTTGGACCGTTGCCAATATATTGCAACCCACTAAAAATTTCTTCTTCATTTAATAGCAAAGTTTGAAATGTTGCCAACAGATAGCAACCTAGGTGTTGTTTTTATAATATAATGGAATTTTTTTCCTGGCGATCCAAAAAAGATAACGGGATACTGTTTGCAGATTATTGCATTGTCATGTTTCCTTAATACGTGTGCAAAGTTTTAAAGAAATCGAATAGCTGGAAGTTGGTTAAAATTAGGCTCAAAGATTCCGTTACATAGCCAGATTGATAGTTACAACCCAAGTTAATAAAAGCGTGTTAAAAAGAGGTAAAAAATTAAAAAAAATATAGTAGGTTGAAACCTATTGAAAAAGGTAGAGCATATAACAAAAATTAAAGGAAAAATAAATTACCGGCAATTTATTGTCGTTAAGGCTAGGAGGGGGTAAATATTTTTCTTACATTATTTTGGCTTAATATCGAAAAAATACCCTTATTTTTAATCTAAAATTCACGTGTCAAAATATCGGCACTTTCCAAAAACTCGCATCCGATGTTTTTTTAAACATTATTAGACCAGAGTCAATAATTTTGAAACAAAAAAATTATTGAAGAATAAAACCCATTGAAAAATGTAGAGAAAATAACAAAAATAAAAGGAACAATAAATTACAGGCGATTTAAGATCGAAAAGTGGAAAGGGTCAGTTTTTAAGGGTAAAACGATTTATGTCGATTTCCAGCAAAATTCATTTTTGAGAAAATTTACCGTTATAATGTATATTTTTTTACATCATCAGAAAAAAAATATTTTAATGAACAAAAAGTTTACCGACTTTTTGAAAATGTTAAAATTAAGGGTACTTTTTCAATATTAAGTCAGAATAATGTGTAAAAATAAATATTTTAATTAAAAAACAAAAATCAGTATATTTTGAACAAAGAAAGGTAAGTTTTTACCAAATTGCGTAAAAACCGATTTTTTTAGAGAAAAATATTGAATATAAATGAATATTCCACCCAAATTTTGAGATTGTGTAAAGAAAATGTAAAAACAAAAGTTTTAGATCTTTTTATTTCCTAAAACTTTTCTATTTAAGATTTTTCATAAGACTTGTAGTTTGACCAAAAATCGAGAAAAACCGTTTTTAATTTTTTAATCCTTCCCCCTCCCCCTTCCCGTCCACAAATCGTCGGATTTTTATTTTTTCTTTAATTTTTGTTATATTTTCTACCTTTTACAATGGGTTTTATTCTAGTATTATCTACCCTGGCCTATCTGTCTTCTTTTTAAAACGTAATTAATAGGTTTTGTTTAAATACGTCCCTGTAGTTGATCTAAGACTTCTAACTGATAATGCCTGTACAGAAAATTTTAAAAAGATAAATTACTATTTCTGTCTGGGGAATTCAAATAAATTATAAATACTGTTTTCCAAAGTGTATTGTTATAAATAAAGTTTTAAATAATATATTTTAAAGTAATTTCTTTGGTTCTTATTAAGAAAAAAAAAAAATGCTAAGTTTGGTTTTATTGTGCATTTTTGGTCTGGAAAAATGGTATGTACTATCTAAAGTATATAAACTTTTTGATGCAGAAAAATCTGCAAATACAGTGTGGCCCATCAAGTGTAGCACTATACACGCCAGGTACACGTAGTAGTAGTACTCGCTCCGTTTTTATAGCAAATAATGTGCAGTATTTAATATTTTAAGTTTATTAGTTTTTAAAACTTTTATAGCAGAACTTACCACATTTTTAATACTACTATAATGTAGTCAAAATTTATATTTGGTTACTGTTGTTAGCTACTATCATTCACTTACAACACTTTAGGACTCGTCGATTTTCATAACAGAAAATTAATGACAAAATTATACTTAGAACGTCAATAATAAAATTATTTAACACAATTTTTTCGCTAAACTCTTATAGCACACAACTCTTTTCGATTTTTTCCGTGTAGGCAAAAAAATAGAAAACATTTTTTCTAAATTAACCTTTATTCAACAGATCAAAAAAAAATAAAACGGTTTTCTTCAGACTAAATGGTAATTTTATTTTTGGCCTATGCATAAGGTGTTTCATTTATTACATTCTAATCTAAGTCCATCATTTACATCAATTACCAAAAACACAGAATAACCAATAAAAATAAAGATAAGGACAATCAGGACGCACGACTAGGGTTCTATTTTTTTATTTAACAGGTGAACCATGAAACCCAGAGAAAAAATATATACAGGGTGTCCCATTTTGGTTGTCCCTTATGGGAAACTTGGAAACCATAAGAGATATTAAAAATCCGATACCCCATCCTCGAGCTCTTTTTGGAGAAAACATTTATGGTAAAAACAGATCATCGCTATCGCGAAGCGTTTCAGAGATACAGGGTGATAGATAGATAGATAGATATTCTGGGTGAAAGGTGCATCGGCGACTAGGGCCATTTAGCACCACAGATACAGGGTGATTCTCGATTTTTTCACTTTTTGAAAAGGTCCTGTAGCTTTGTTGTTATTACAGATACGAGAAAACTAATTGCACATTATACAGACACTTTTTTCCGTAGAATCCAGTGGGGTAGCCAAAAAAAAATTTTTGAGCTGTCATTTTTGACATATGACCCAAACATGTTTTTTTTTATTAGGGACACCCCATAAATGATTAGGTAATTAAATTGCTTGTTTTTTCTGATTAAAATAATATATCATAGTAGGTGGTTTAATACATTTTTACGTCAAATATTGGAAAAATTATGATTTTAAAGACACATTGCGGCTTCTATCTGTTTTTTAAATTGTTTTATATTTTTGTTTTAAAAGAAATCTGTCATCCCTTAGCTCAGGAGACATTTCCGTAGAAACAAAAAACAAAAAATTAGTTTACAACAACAATAATAAATAAGTTATATTAATTAAACTTAAAAATTTATCAAGTTTTTTTAATTTTTAATTTTTTTATTTTATTTTTTTATTTTTTATGAATTCTCCATGTCAACTTTACCAATAGAGCAAAAAAAAACAAAAAAAAATTTAAAGTCCAAAAAAAATACGAAAATTTTTTGACACACCCTGTATAACTTTGATTTTTATTTTTTATACAACATTATCATACTAATACAGTACTAAAAATTTGTTGCTTCAAATTCATAAATAAGGACGCTATGAATTTTTAAATTTAAACATAAAAATAATTATTTTTTTTGTTTCTTTGGGACACACTGTATCATTTATATATATATATATATATATATATATATATATATATATATATATATATATATATATATATATATATAAAAAGGGAGTGCTACTCCAAGCTTTCGAAAATTTTTATTTTCTTCATCAGGGCTACAATAATGGAATTAAATTAGTTTAACGAGCTTTTAAGATAACTTAAAATTGTAATTAAAAAAAATTAATTAAAGAAAGAAATTATTACTTACTGCTACATGTAATTAAATTGAAGATATTTCTTACAAAGAACAGTTGGCATTTTCACAAAATCAATACCAATTATTAACCATACTGATTAATTTTTTAAAAATTTTTAATTTATGCAGAGTGTGTATGTTCTTTGGATGGTATTTGATACCTATAAGATGGCGTGAATGCGTTTTTTAAGGATCTTTTTTACAGGATTATTTGTTGAACTATTGCTAAGGTTATCTTAATTCTAGTCTTAGTTAAGTTAGGGTTAACTAACTTTTAGGTGGATAATCAATTTTTTAGTAATTAAAATTAGAGCAACCAACCACATGTAATGTTGAGCAAAGCTAAGAAAAAAGCCTGGTTGAAGGCGCTAAAGGTGGAAAAATCAAGAAAAAGGGAAGAAAAACCACTTCAAACCAAAAATCCTCTTCCTTTTAATAATATAAAATGGAAAACTCTTATGACTGTTTATTGTAGGAAAAATTAATGCAAAAATTTGTTAACACATGCTTCCAATTCAGTCCATTGCCAGTGGACCGACCCAGGAATTGAACCTAGGCAGCTATGGATATTGGTGGACAGACTGTACCTGTCACTTACGTCTGTCAACCATATACCCGAGCCGATACTTGTTACTGAAATTTTTTAACTGTTTATTATATAAAAAAAAAAATTAATGCAAAAATCTTTGAAAACATGCTTCCAATTCTGTCCATTGCTAGTGGACCGACCCAGGAATTGAACCTAGGCGGCTATGGATACTGGTTGACAGACTGTACCTGTCACTTACGTCTGTCAACCATATACCCGAGCCGATACTTGTTACTAAAAAAATTTTTTAAAATAAGAAAAGCGTTTAATTATTTTGTTAAATTTGCTTTATTTTTAATAGGAGTCCTGGTTTGAAATTTAAAAAAAAACAAAAAATTTTTGTGATAGTTTGTTATTATGAAGAGACATTACCTAAAAAAGAAAGAAAAAGAAAAAGAACAAAGATTTAATCATTCTGCCCTATTACCCCTGATTTAGTTTATTTTCAGTTTGAGCTGTATGAAGTACTTGTATTGCTATTGTTGTTGTTTGTATTAGTTTTTAGAGTTAGGATATTAGAGTAAATGACACTTAGGTCATTGATATCTGTTTTTTATTAATGGATTTGGGTTGTAGAAATATTTCTGCCATCTCTAAAAACAGCCTTTTACTGTAGTTGTAAATTTTCGAAAGCTTGGAGTAGCACAAAAGTAGTTTTATTCAACTAGCCCTCTAGGACCGATACCCCAAGGTAATTAATCTGATTTTATATATATATATATAATAATAATATTCTTCCTTATCATATATATTATCCACCATAATTTCATCCTTATATATTCATAAATAAAATTGTAGGAAATTTTTAAAGTTAAAAATAAAAAAAATCATTTTAATATTTTGAGACACCCTGTATCATTTTTTTATGTATAATAATATTTCTCACCATCACATTTATCAAATACCAAAATTTCATCCCTTTATTTTTATAAATAAAATTGTGGGAAATTTAATAAAAAAAAATTATTTTAATTTTTTGAGACATCGTGTATCATTTTATTATGCGTATTAATAATCTTCTACATCATATATATTATTTACCAAAATTTCATACTTATATATTTATAAATAAAGTGGTAGGAAATTTTTAAATTTTAAAATAAAAAAATGCGTCTTTAAAATCATAATTTTTCCAATATTTGACGTAAAAAATTTATTAAACCACCTACTATGATATATTATTTTAATCAGAAAAAACAAGCAATTTAATTACCTAATCATTTATAGGGTGTCCCTAATAAAAAAAAACATGTTTGGGTCATATGTCAAAAATGACAGCTCAAAAAATTTTTTGGCTACGCCACTGGATTCTACGGAAAAAAGTGTCTTTATAATGTGCAATTAGTTTTCTCGTATCTGTAATAACAACAAAGCTACAGGGCCTTTTCAAAAGGTGAAAAAATCGAGAATCACCCTGTATCTCTGAAACGCTTCGCATAGCGATGATCTGTTTTTACCATAAATGTTTTCTCCAAAAAAGAGCTCGAGGTTGGGGTATCAGATTTTTAATATCTCTTATGGTTTCCAAGTTTCCCATAAGGGACAACCAAAATGGGACACCCTGTACAGTGCATTCCAATTAAAACGAGACCCCTCCTATAATTAAATAAATAAAATCCTTAAACACAAATAAATCCTATTTTTGGGGGACACATTTTTGTGTTAAAATTTACTTGTTCATTGTTACCTATCCACCACCAACACAATTTTTTTACAATATTAATATTTTTTATTTTTTTTTATATAGGCCTATCACCCAAATTTACATTATTTCATGTATTTAGTTGTTTTCTTTTACTTCCGGTTTAGCTGGGAACTACTTTACTTTTGTTATATTAAATGGGACACCCGGTATATTTTTATTTATTTAAATAGAAATGTCACGTATAGTGCAATGACACTCCATTTGCTACTTTTTGACATCTAACCTCCAAATATTTCACTGGAGTGTTTTACACTGACAAAATGTCAGCAACCTCCAGTTTTTATTGGCAAAACTCCTACCTGCTCCTACCTTGATAAAAACCAACATAATGGAATTTCAGCGACTACTTCACTCGAGTATTTTATACTGGCAAAATGTCATAGAAACCTTCTGTTTTTTACTGGCAAAACTCCTACCTGCTCCTACATGATAAAACCAACATAATGGAATTTCAGGGACTATTTTACTAGAGTGTTTTACACTGGCAAAATGTCATAGAAACCTTCTGTTTTTAACTGGCAACACTTCTACCTGGTTCTACCTTGATAAAACCAACATGATGGTATTTCAGGTATTTTTCTTGGTATAATGTATCTCAAAGTATATCGCTTTGGCTTTTGACGGGCAATACCCCAATAAACCTTTAATGATTTTATGACCCATTGTTATTGGGCAAACCCATGAGTTCATAATGACAGGGGTGGGCTAGGTATAAATATCTCTTAAGTTTTGACCATTTATATAAATATTTCTGCTAATATTTTAGATGCAGTGTTGAATAACTGTTTTTACTGTGCGTTTCGAAAAAGTTGTTTTACGAGAATATATATAACTATGTCGCGTCGAAATCATTTGTCATTAGATGCAAAACAGGTTGTGAAAAATGTGTATGAAACTTTAATCAGTAGGGGACTTATTAAACAAGAAGCTTTAAAAGAAACGTTTCTACTTACAAAAACTGCAATATCGTCGATAAAGGATATTATTAATAGTGAAGAATTGTACAAAAGAAAAAAGCGTAGTGATTTTTGATCTCACCGTATAGACAATAGTGATCAAGACCTAATAAGAAAGAAAATATATTGTCTTTATGAAAGCGGAGTTGTTCCTACCTTGGATAAACTGAAAACGAAGCTAGAAGAAGACGAAACTAATATAAATATAAGCCGTGCCAACCTCCATAGAGTTGTTTGTAAAATGGGATTTAAATACCGCAAAATAGACAAAAGACAAGTAGTAATGGAATCGCACAGATTACGCACTTGGAGATTTAATTACAATCAAGAAATTAAAAGATATAGGTTAGAAAACAGATCCATAATTTACCTTGATGAAACATGGTTCGATACACACGACACAGTATCCAAAGGATGGGTGGATTCCAGTCAAAACTGTCAGACGAAAGCACCTTTAAATAAAGGAAAACGCATTACCATAATGCACGCTGGTTCAGAAGACAGATATGTCCCAAACTGCTTGCTGTTGTCTGCAAAGAATATTAAAGATTCTAGCTTGGATTATCACGAGGATACAAGCGCAAAACTTTTTGAAAACTGGTTTTAAAATTATCGTTTAAAAAATATTCCAAACAACAGTGTTATAGTCATGGATAACGCAAGCTACCACAGCCGTCTGCTACACAAAGCACCAGCTTCATCAAGTTCAAAAACTGAAATCCAGGAATATTTGTTAGAAATTGATATTTATTTTGAATTCAGTTACAAAAAGCGCAACTTTTGGAAGTCCTATTTGCATATGCAATTAAAAAACAATATGTATGTGACAATTTGGCTGAACAGGCTGGGCATACTGTCTTACGTCTTCCTCCGTATCACTGTATGTTTAACCCCATAGAACATTTGTGAAACCAAGTAAAATCAAAGATCAGAGCAGTAAATGTTACACCTACGTTAAGTCCCAGTGTTATAAATTTGATAAAAAATTTAATTACTAACATCCCAGTTGAGAGCTGGACAAATTTAGTACAGCACATTATAAAAATTGAGGACTCTTACATTTCTGTACAAAACAACATAAATCGTATTGTAATTAATCTCAACGATGACTCTGATATTGAAACAGAATTAGATTTAGATATTTATATAAAAATGTAATTACGTATAGATAATATAGTTATAAATTTATTTATAATTATTAAAACTTTGCATATATTTAATTTCTTAATGTAATTTTAAGATTATACCTACTTAAATAAACAATGAATTTTAAATCTTTATATTATTAGAGTCCGTCCCTAATGTTCTGCACATTAATACCTACTGATCTGCAGTTTTATTGCTGTCGGCAGGTATATTGGAGTATTGCCGTCAAAAGCCAAAGAGATATACTTTGAGATACACTATACCCTCCATGAACTAGCCTGACAGAGCCGCACTTCATTTCCACTTTTTATAGTACTAGTACCTGGATTATCTTCAATAATTTCAAGCACTCTTTCGTCTTGTTGCACGTTTCTAGCAGTTCTAGGTCTTTTCCTATTTCCATTATATCTTTTAAAGCAGTGTTTCCTAAAGGTGGGTCGCGACTCCTGGGGGTCGCAATGAGGTCCTAGGGGGTCGCCGGAAAATTCCAAAATAAGACAAAAACACTACACTGAAAGAAAACAGTTAATTAAACTACCTTTCAGTTGCTTCGTTAATAACCATTCTTTTATTTTTAGGTATCATAGCTATTTTTTTAATAATGATATTAAATTGATCTTTCGAGTACTATTAAAGTTGTCTTTCTGAAATCAAGGTATTACTGTTATTAAATTTCTGCATAACACTAACTAGTTGGTTTAGTTACAATCCATTTACGTGTTAATAAAATCTTACCAGATTTACTATTATGTTGCGGTTTAATTGTGGTCATTAAGTTTATTATTTGTGTTTATTAAATGCATCAAATAAAGTTTTCATTAATAAAGGCAAAAAGAACTTCCTAATACTATTAGATATTCAGGTATTACAAGTGGGCACCTTTAATAGTCATAACTAAAGTAATTTAGCTAGATATGAATCGTTAAAAATCGATATACTTCGGTAGCGCTCGTCAACGGAAAGTCTTCCAAAAGAAGCGCACGTTGTTGCTGGTATTTCAGTATTGTGCTTCGTGTGGTTTGGGTAGGGTAGGTTTTTCTTGGCGTATTATTTTTACGGACGCTATTTGACTGATTCCAAAATGGCGCGTGTAAAAATCTTAATTTATTTAAAAACCAAATATTTTATTTCGTTTTTCTATGTTTTTGGTTTGGTTTAGCGTTATGCAGTTTTATAATGGCCTACAAACGTACTTTACAGGAATGCGGCTTTAAACAAAGTGTTATAGAAGCTTTTAAAGGTAAGCATTAAAATAGATTTGCAACTTCTTAATTAATATTTGTAATCAGAGGCGCACTTACAGCCTTGCCGCCCGTAGGCTATTTTATTTTCGCCGCCCCCAGCCTTGCAGCCCGTAGGCTATTTTAGTTTCGCCGCCCATTTCCTCATCTTTTTCCGTTTGAAAAAGTTTAAAAGAGCAAAAAAAAAAAGTCCTCACTTCCATTTCTTTCGATTGTGGGTACAAAGAATTCCAAATCCAACCAAAATTATTCATCATGAAAAAATTTTGAAGAGCACAAAAAAAAGGTCCTCACTTCCATTTATTTGCCGCCCCCAAAATCCGCCGCCCTAGGCTTCAGCCTACTCAGCCTAATGGCAAAGGCGCCACTGTTTGTAATTATTTATTCTTTTATTTTTTCGATTAAAAAAAATACTCACTTGTTCTAGAGGCAGTTACTGACATAAACCCTTCAAGGGAGCAAGAAAATAACGTTTTTTTTTATTTATTTATGAATCAACAAACTTTCGAGACCGCGAAGTGAAT
Source organism: Listronotus bonariensis (assembly GCA_014170235.1). Taxonomy (NCBI): domain Eukaryota; kingdom Metazoa; phylum Arthropoda; class Insecta; order Coleoptera; family Curculionidae; genus Listronotus; species Listronotus bonariensis. The sequence goes on along the minus strand of JACEGR010008565.1, from coordinate 21,724 downwards.
TGTGTGCTGGGCGAACCTTTTCCAGTTCCGTGGCTGGGCGGGGTAAGCCCATGGTAAAGACGATGTAAAGTGAATGTCCAGAAATTAAAGCAGGTTCAATAGGATTTGCGGACACAACTTTTTAAAATTTTAAATGTTCAGTCATAAATGGCAATTATTTAACAGTTATATTTTTGCAAAACGTGAATATTTCGCTTTTTTATGTGCTATTTGGAATGCCTATTTTATAATAAAATTTCGGAAACTGCTCAAATTTTGTCAAGCAAAACGTAATGAACCCACTTTAATTTCTAGACATTTACTTTACCATGGTTTTACCCCGCCCAGCCACGGAAGAGGAAATGGTTCAGCTCAGTAACCCAATTTTAATCGCAAAAAAAAGAATAAATAATTACCATTATTAATGAGGAAGTTGCAAATCCTTTTTAATGCTTAGTTTTAAAAGCTTTTATAGCACTTTGATTAAAGCCCCATTCCGTTAAAGTACGTTTGTTGGCCATTATTAAACTGCACAACGCTAAAACAAACCACAAACATAAAAAACGGAATAAAATATTTGGTTTTTAAAAAAATATATTTTTTACTCGTTTATCAGTCAAATGGCGTTGGTAAAAATAATAAGCCAAAAAAACCTACCTCATCCACTTATCACACTTATCTCGTAATACATACCTATACATACAAATTTATAGATTTTAATTCCTAATACTTCTCCATATACTCCCTTGACCATATATATTTTATAAATTTAATTTGCTACAGGAACTAGAGCTTATTTGCTGAAGCAACTAAAGCCATATACTACAATAACTAAGGCTTATACAGGGTGTCTCGAAAGGTAAGGTCAAAAATGGTAGAAGTGATAGATGAGCCAAAATAATGTTAGTACTTCATATAAAAAAGTTCTATCGCGCTTTCTTAGGGAATTTTTGACGTTTAAAGTTAGAATAAAAAAGTATTTCATTTATAACTTTTAAACGGTTGCCCCAATAATAATTATATTTGGGCATTTAAATAAACTCATACCAGTGTTTTTTCAGAGGCAAATGATAGCGCAGCAATTCATAATTATACAGGGTAAGACGAATTTTTTCGTTTATTATATGCATATTTTACAGATATTAAAATTTGACATTTTGGTTTGACCGTTTAATTCCTTCATCATTTTTGTACAAAAAGGTATACCTTATGTAAATCGATATCTTGGACCATTCTTCATAAAATCGTATTTTAAAAACCAGACATACCCCTATTTTGTATATAACAAAAAAATCCATTTTTAAGGAAAATATTAAAATGTGGTAAAAAATGGTGTTTAAAGGCCTTTGAAACTTTATAACACAAATAAAGACTGTTTTTTAAAAATTTTACCATATTTTAATAATTTTCTCAAAAATTGATTTTTTATTACATACAAAATGGGGGTATGTCTGGATTTAAAATGCGTTTATATGAAAAACGGTTCACGGTATCAATTTAAATAAAGTATACCTTTTTTGTACAAAACTGATAGAGAAATTATACGGTCAAACCAAAATGTAATTTTTTACCTCTGTAAGAAATGCATTAAATAAACGAAAAAATTCGTCTCACCCTGTATAATTATGACTTACGGCGCATCATTTGCCTATGGAAAAAAGCATTGGTACGAGTTAATTTAAATGCCTAAATATCATTATTATTGTGGCAACCGTTCAAAAGTTATTAATGAAATACTATTTTTTATATTCTAACTTTAAACCTCATAACTCCCTAAGGAAGCGCGATAGAACTTCTTTTTTATATGAAGTACTAACATTATTTTGGCTCACTCTACCACCCCTATCATTTTTGACCTCACCTTTCCGGACACCCTGTATATTCCAGCAAGCTACATTTTTTGCTACTTTAATTAAAGCTTAGGTATTACCATAATGTTGATATAGTAATACTGATAATAAGATTGAATATCAGTCACAACTAAGTCCATTGAGCAGTAAAAAGTAAATGACTTAATTACCATAATGTCATGGACTAACAGCGGTAACTAGACGACTTTAATAACCACACTACCAATGCCAAATAATGGTCGCTAACATATCAGATATTTTTCGGTTATTAAGCCGACTTAGTTATAGTAACTAATTTGGAAGTAGAAAGTCGACTTTAATTATGACATTAACTGATCTTATCTGTCCCCTATTTAACTGAGATAATTTAGTTATGATTATTAAAACTTTAATTATGGTTGCTAGAAATTTCTCTCAGTGTACTTTGTTAAATCATGTATTTTTATTTTAATAAAGCCGTAAATAAAAATTAACAATTAATTATCAAACGAAACATAAAAAACTAAATATTAAAAGTCCTTAAAAATAATATATTAGTATTGCTATCTAGACACAAACAAAGATGTCGCGGTGTACAATGTGCAGTCGACTTTTTATTATTTATTTTTATTGTAAATGCTAGTCTGGCAGAAGTACTACTAGTTTACTAGTGGGACAGATCGCAATTATTAAAATAATTGTTAAATTTTTTAAATGTATTTAGTTTAAACTTAAACAGTAAAGTAAAATAAAATTTGAGAAACCATCAGTTGTAAATTAGGCACGCTATTTTTGTCGCTATTTTGGTTTGGGTGATGAGTAGAGGGTCGTGAACAGTTTTTTTAACAAAAAGGGGTCGCGCTTTAGATAAGTTTGGGAAACACTGTTTTAAAGGAACCACATTCCGCAAGCCTTCTGTGCACACTAGAAAATGTTTGAGCATGAGGGATATTTCTTTCCGGATAACTCTCCATATAATATGTTCTTGCCAACTCTGCATTACCATTTGCTTTTCCATAACAAAATGGATATCACAATATTCGATATTTGAATATTGGTGATTAGCCATTATAAGTTATTTAAAGATTATAAATAAAATAGTTTAAAAAGCGAATTTATTTGATGTGAAACCGACAACTTAAGTAAACTTTGATAGCTATTTATTTACCTGGTAGCTGGTGGTAACGAAATGAGAAAAGTAAAGTTACCACTTAATTTTTAAGGGTGATTTACGTCTAAACCGTTGGGTTTAGTGAAGTAAATCAAGCGCGCCTTTTTAATGGCCTGCTATCAGTCTTTCAAAAAACATGCCAAAAACTACTGTAGCTGTCAACACTAAACTATACTAAAAATTATAACCAGAAAACAATTGGCAATGTAGGTAAAGTGCCCTCTAGCAGCACACAATCAATATGAATTGTTACTAAAATGATGAAGCGCCGACGACTTAGCATATCTTTCAAATATTAGTCAAATCGGTTTTTCTGTAAACAGGCAATACAAAAAATAAAAACTTAAACTTTGACGGCTTGCAACTCGAAAAGGAATGACATTTCGAAAAAAAATTATATGAAATTCTACCCTTGTTTTGTCAAGTAGAATCACCACCTTAAGTTTCGTGTTCGATTTTTGAATAACCCTTCCAGCAAACACTATTTGCCGGCAATGTACATTTTTCATATTGGCATTGATGATAAAGCATTGGCAATTGGTGGCAATATTTTGTCAACATCCAATACGCATTAAAAAGTTAACCCTAAATAAACACTTAATTGCCAATAAATTTTACATGCAGGCGAATTGCCGGCAAGCATATAAAAATGGCGGCATACCAATCCTGATTAAATAAAGCATGCCTTTTTGTTGCAGGCAAATAAATATTGGATTTTTGAAGGCAAATCTTCAACGCATACTTTTCAAACTATATTATTAACATTGGTATTTAACTAACATTTGAGCATTTTTTTGATCTGTTTTATTTATAATGGCGGCTAAACAACAATATTTTATGTTTTTTACATAATTTAAAGGAAATGGCCCTTTCCTAACATTTTATTGATACAAATCATGCAAATAAAAATTAAGTCAAACAAAATGTTTATTATGTATTATTGAGAGAATAAAAATAAAATGATGGTAAAATTAGCTAGGTTAATTTCGACCGAAGGTGATAAATTCAAATTTCCCTCTTAGCCGAAATACAAGATTTGACAATTTGACAGATGAGGCAACCTTGCTTTTGTTTGGCCGCTTTGTGCAATTGTTTTCTACGTGGTTTTCTAGCTTTTTAGTTTCTTTTTAAAGAAAAGAGTTTTTAGTAGACATAATTAAGTATATTCATTCCCTAATTAGTGTATGTTGTGTACATAATTGGTGATGGCTAGTCAAGAAGGGGGTTATTGAAGTAGACTGTTAGAAGCTGTAAACATTTCGTTTAAAACCTTTAAAATATGTAGTTACCTAAAAAATTATATGAAATCAGGGAGTTGCCTTATTAAAAGTTTTAAAGACGTGTTAATAAAAAAATTATGTATATTTAATAGTTTTTTTTGACATTTAACTCCTTTAAAATATTTCTCGCTATGTTTTGGATCTGAAAATTGAGTGTAAGTGTCCCTTAAATACTTACTATTTTAAAGTGTTTTCTTTTGATTTACTTTCTTTTTTTAAATTTTATTACATACTTTTTATTTTATTTGTTTGGTTTATTGTTACGGGATAAAAATTTATATTATGTAATTTTTTTATTGATAAAGTTTTCCTGCCTTTTTTCTTATTTTTTTCGATTACAAAATTTTAAATATCTTATTTAACTTTTGGGACATTCAACTTATAAAACTTGCAATACCTATTTAATGATAAATGCCATTATCCTAAACGCATTTTTTGCCAATAACTTATTAATGATGGATGCCATCATCCTAAACGCATTTTTTGGCATAACTTATTAATGATGGATGCCATCATCCTAAACGCGTTTTTTCATCATAAATTTATTAATGACGGATGCCATCACATTATCTGCAACACGTGGCCTAATAACAGCCAATTGCCCACTTTCGCGTCTTTTTGATACCTTTTTGCCAATACCTTGCCATTAAAGAGTGTTGGCAATGCCAGTAAATTTAATGTACAACGCCGGTAAAAAATGTTATATGGGCTGTATATATATATTTTGAATTAGCTACTTGATTATTAAATTTTTTTATTAATCACTTTTAAATGCCGTTCTTTTTCTTTTTTTTTTGTGGAAGAAGAGGGGACTCTTAGCATCAATAGCATCTAGTATAAATTTGGTGTGGGTCCCATATCTCAGCTTTTAGATAAAATAATTTCAAAATTCTAGTGGTGCGTTTGGATCTGGACTAAACTAAAAATAAAAGCACTTAAGATCATTCTTTTAATAGATAACCATACCTCTACATAATCACATTAAAAAAAAATCTTTTAGAATGCACAGGGTGTTATGGAGGCCGCACCCGGAGCATTTCCTTATCAAGCAATGGTTAGTATTTCAAAATGGATGTGTGGTGGAATACTTATTTCAAAAAACTATGTAATAACATCGGCAGATTGCGTCCCCGAGTAAGTACCTTCTTATCTTACTAAAAAATATATACAGGGTGTCTGGAAAGATGAGGTCAAAAATTATAGGGGTGATAAAGTGAGCCAAAAAATGTTAGTACTTCATATTATGAACACCTAGTATAAATAAGTATACATTTTGGGAATTTTAAAAATATACATTTTTGGGAAGTTTAAAATAAGTATACATTTTAATTGGTTTACTTAACATTGGGAAATTTGCTACATAAAAATATACGTGAGGTGTCAAGGTTTTTAAAGTATAAATTCAACAATTTTTGTAGGTTATTTTTATAATAATAAAATAAAAACATTAAACAAACTGGGTCGCGTAGAAATGCAAAACAAACACTGGAAAATTTAATATTTAAAGAGGGAAGAAAGAAATTAGACAAGAGATTAGATAAGAAGTAGGGCATACCCCTAGTGGGGGGTATGCCCGTACTAAATAAGGTTAGTTAATAAAATGGAAAGTTAGTTTTTGTCCACCGGTCTCATTGTCCCAAGAAGATAGTTCCATATGGTACATTTGTCCCAGTGACGTAAAGTGGCCCTTATATGTATATTCAAAACATACGTCACAATATAAATAAATGTTCTATCGCTCTTCGTTAGGGAGATATTGACCTTCAAAGTTGGTTTAAAAACTAATTTTAATTATAACTTTTAAACTGTTGCCACAGTACCAATGATATTTGGGCTACTAAATAACCTCACAGTAATACTTGTTTTGATAGATAAACGGCTATTCAGTAAGTCGAAATTATACAGGCTGCGACGGTTTTTTTCAATTAATGTATGCATTTTTAACACTGGTGACAAATTCAACATTTTGCTTTGACCTCGTGATTCCTTTATCATTTTTGTACAAAAAAATACTTTATTAAAATCTATATCTTGGACGATTTTTTATAAAATCGCATTTTAAGTCCAGACATACCAGCATTTTGTAAGTAATAAAAAATTCCATTTTTTCCAGAAAATTTTTAAAATATGATAAAATTCTTAACTGTATTATAAAGTTTAAGATGCTCACAAACACCGTTTTTAATAATTTTATCACATTTTTATAATTTTGTCATAAAAATGGAATTTTGTATTACATACAAAATACTGGTATGTCTGGATTTAAAAACGGTCCAAGATATCAATTCAAATAAAGTATACTTTTTTGTACAAAAATTGTAAAGGAATTAAACGGTCAAAGTAAAATTAAAAAACAAACGACGCACCCTGTATCATTTTGACTTACTGAACAGCCTTACCTGTCAAAAGACGCATTACTATGAGGTTGTTTAGTAGCCCAAAAGCATTGGTACTATGCAGAATCGGGTCGTATTCGAATACTCAGTATTCTGAATAGTATTCAGAATACATTTTGCCGGTATTCGAATAGTATTCGAATACATTTGTGTGTTTGATATTTGGTATTCGGCAGAATACTTTTTGGTTAGTATTCGGGATTCTGTATTTGAATACTTTAGAAGTATTTAACGAATGCTTTTTTGAGTATTCGAATACCGGCGTTCCGAGTATTCCGATTCCGAGTGTTCGTAAATATCGAGTATTCGAATACTTTTTCTTTCAAGTATTCAAATATTCGGTATTCGAATACTTGTTTTTCCCGTATTCGTATTCGAATACCGATTTTTAGTATTTGACTCAACTCTGGTACTGTGGCAACAGTTCAAAAGCTAAAATTCAAATAATTTTTTTATACCAACTTTAAAGGTCGATATCTCCCTAACGAAACGCGATAAAACTTTTATATATGAAGTACTAACATTATTTTGGCTCACTTTATCAACCCTATTATTTTTGACCTCACCTTTCCGGACACCCTGTATATAAAAAAATTTTTTAAAAGGATTATTAAAATGTAAATAACTTTCCTTTTCCAGGTAACTTTATATTTTGAAATTAAAAACTATCTTTTTGCTTTGAAGTATATGGCATTTTTTAATATCTTTGGACAAACACGAAGGCTAAAAGCCTAAATACTAACGTACCATGGGTGTCTTAAGCGAGGTAAGAGGGAGTTTGTTGACACGGGACTTAAATACTTGAAGATTTGGGGGAAGGAAAGACCTCCGCGGGCAGCAGGTGCCACAACCTAGAAACTCTAGGGATAAAAGAACGAACAAAGTGGGAAGTTCGGGACCTGTCCAGTTGGACCGTATAGGGATGCATACGCGCGGAGCCACGAGTTTCTCTGTTGGGAACCTTAAGTGGAGGAACTATACTGTACAATTCTTCAGAGCAGAAGCCATGAAAGTACCTATAAAAAAGCGATAAATCCCCCACAGCCCGACGATGTGCAAGAGAGGAAAGCCTTTCTGTAAGTGAAGGATCATTAATGAGACGAATAGCTCTTCTCTTGAATAGAATCAAGAATGCTTAGGGTTGTGGGGGACGCCATGCCCCAGATATGAGAACAATATTCCAAGGGAGGTCGGATTTGGGACACATATAAAGTGTATAAATTAGAAGGGGAAAAATACTTTTGGATCGAAAGAGAAATCCAAGCTTTTTTGAAGCTGCCGTGGCTATAGATACAATGTGTTTATGCCAGTTAAGGTTACTTTCAAATGTGACGCCCACAAGATTTAAGGTGTCTTTGCTCTGTAAAACTTGGCCACTCATAAGTTGAGGATGAGTATTTGATGACTCTTTTCGCGACAAGGAACATGATTGTGTTTTGGATGCATTAAAATGGACGAGATTTTCAGCGCCCCAATCCAATATTAAATTAAGATCCCGCGAAAGAGATATTTGCATCGCTCTGCGTTTGTTTTCCAAGTCAGGTTTAGTAATGGGTGTAGGAACCTGAAAACTGGAGTGAAGGGTACTATCGTCGGCGAAACTATGAATGGAATTAGTTGTGTACGACAGAAGGTCGTTGATGTGAAGAAGAAACAATGTCGGTGCCAGAACTGAGCCCTGAGAGACTCCAGCATTTACTTGGTGAAAGCTTGAAGAATCGCCGTCCACAATAACTGATATACGACGATCAGATAGATAACTAGAGAGCCAAGTACAGAGTTTAGTTAAAAGACCATAGGAGGGAAGTTTATTAAGAAGTGCGGCATGCCAGACCTGGTCAAAAGCTTTACCCCTTTCTCCGCATATAACTCTTTTTCATCACATTTATTCTTTTGAAATAACATCAAACTCTCGGGAGCTAATTAGGTATTGCTACTAAATTATTTTAGTAATTTTAAGACAATAAGTTTATATAATCGTCACCCTGGTGGCGCAGTGAACAGAGTCTTTGAGTCAATACGCGCATTTAGAGTGACGTCACACGTCTTTGACGTTTTTCTAGCCCTCAAGAACATACCTATTAGAGGCAGTCTTGCCGCTTAGCTGTGCAAACAATCGCATGCTTAAAAAACAATAAACTTAGGTAGACCGAAAGCAATAGATTCCAGTCTTGTCATATTTTTCATGCGCTTTTTCACACTGCTATAAAGGCTGACTCTAGAGGAATATTTCTAAGGCTTTGTATGGAATCCAAACAAACCCCTCTACGCCCCTCTCCCCACCATAAAACAAACAAAGGTTTCTATGGAAAATATACTCTATTTTTCATTTTTGTTACATTAGTGGCATTATTTAAGATATTTTATATTAGTTTTATCAAAATGGATTACAAGGAACCTTTCAGCATTAATATCATTGATTAAAGTTCGTAAATTTATACGTTTGTTCAATAGTTAAGTTAGGTGAATAAATATCACAAATAATTACGAAAATTTCGAGTCACAGTGGCACAAATAGCCTACACAAGTCACAAACACTTTAAAACACACAAAAAACTTACATAAATCGTGTTACTTTCATCGCGAATTTCCATAATAAAAATCTATTATTTGGATACCTTGCCTGCGTCGTGACGTCAGAACTAAATGCGCGAATTCAGAAGGCCTGGGTTTGATCTACAGCCGTAAAGACATTTTTAGGTAGTAGTTCTTTGAAAATAACGCCCGTGGTTACACTACGGCATTGTTTAAAAGGTGTTGTAAAATTTAAAAACTGCGTGTTTTAGTGCTTAGATAACTTTGACGCAGTGGCGATGCTAGGGAATGCAAGGGGTGGCCCGGACCCCTTCTTAAATGTGTCTGGCCCCCGCCTAGTAGGTGTATAGTAAGAAGCATATCATGAAAAAAAAGTTGTAGGTAAAATTTTTAGAAGTCTGTGTATAATACCTGCGAGGTCTTTTTTTAGTTGTCAAAAATTTGTTTTTTTAGGAATGTACTAACTCTCTAAAAATTCCCGGCATCATAGATGTTACCCCTAGAACTGATTTATTTATTATTGTTTTTTAAAATTAGCGAACTCTCCAACACTAGGGAATTAAACATGTAAGTATCTTTTTATTGTCCATAGGCCTTCAGCCACTGTTTACCTGGGCTATCATGGAAAACCATACTACACACCTGGAGAAGCAACAACACGAACTTACCACGCAAGCAAAATTTTTCACCATGAAGATTTCACAAAAATTGCCAACGACCAATATTATAACAACATAGCTCTAGTAAAACTTGTAGAACCTGCAGAATTCAGCAACAGGATTCGTCCTGCAAAAATTATTTCAGAAGAAGATGCACATTTACTTAAAAACGGAATAGCCAACATAAGTGGTTGGTACTGGGAAACGCACCCACCTCTGCAAGTACAGACAGTACAGATATTAAACCAAGATATATGCAGTGACTTTTTTGGATCTAGTTTCAAAAGAAGCCAACAAATTTGCGTCAAGGCGTTTTCTCCCTTACCGAAATTTAAGCATGGATCTATATTAGTAATGGACGACAAAGTTATAGGACTTTGGTCATACCAACCTAATTGCATCATTGCCAGCTCAAGTTGTAAAAGAACTGCTGTATTTATTAATATTTTTTCTTTTTTAAGGTGGATATCCGAGCAAGCTAATCTTTGTATTAATGATTTGACAGAAAAAAGACACATAAGTGATTATTATGCAGTTTTAAAAGAAATGAAAGGCATAAATAATGAAATTATGTACAGCAGGAAATTGGTTCAGGAAGAAATTAGCATACTAAGAAACGAAACTAAGTATTTAAATGAAAGTATAAATAGAATTTTGGAAATTGTAGATAGAAATCCTTTAATACAGGAAAGAATGCTGACTTAGATAAATTTTTTTAAATAAAAATTTTTTATTACTTAATAATCAATTTAATTTTCGTTGAATATCCAATTTACCTAGCAATGGATATGGATATATGTAGAATTTGTCTATATATTGAATATCTTCTCAAAGTTAAGTATATTTATTGCTTTTACCCTAATAAAATGTTTTTAAATACAACAAAGATGTTTTTATTCGTATACCATATTAGTTTTTGGTATTATAAGTGTAGATAAGTTCCTAATTGGAAAATAATGTCCTTGTTTTTTGTGATATTAGTTACCAAATGTTATAACATTTTCTGTAAATTCCACTTTATTATATTTTTCTACTCGCGTAAGAAATAGTTCACTTTTCCACACTAATGCGGAAAAGTAAAATAATTTTTAACCAAATATTAGCAAGTCTCAATAAAGGATTTTCATGCACTTCACGATTAAAAGAAAAGTTTGCTTTGGTTAAACGAACTTAAGAGGTGGAAAAAACATATCGTAGACACAAATATTTCCACAACAAAAAAACTCCCTCAATCCGCTATTAACCCGCAAAATGACACAAATTGAATGATGAAAAAAAAATCCTTCTAAAGACGCAACTCCTAATATTATTTTTAAGAGGTACCGCATGATAAATTTTAATTTCTAATATGATTAACATAGACAAACTTGATTTTGGGGTTAAGAATTTTAACTTTTTGATAGTGCATCAAAAAGGCTAGACCAAGTCATTTTCTTGTATAAAATTGAACGCTCTACACAAAAGCGTTTTGAAGTTATTTAACTTTAAAATATAATTTATAATATTTTATAATTTTTGTCCAATTTTTAATGAAAAAAATTAAGTCATTTTTTTGTTTTGGCCCAAAAATGCTTTTATGTAAATATCAAATTTCTTATATTAGCGTATTTTAATTTTTTAATAAATTTAATATTTTTTCACTAAAAATTACTTTTCATACTTTTTTATTCGTAAACTTTGTGACATTAAAGTAGTTTTATTAGAATTTTAAAATGTTTTTCCATATTCCCTAAAAGAAGAAATAAGTATGCAATTGTTCTTTGTTTTTGTGAAACACTTATTGTAATGTTCAATCAATGCTGTTACCCCATGTTTTGCAATATCATTAACCACAGTCAATTTATTAAACAACTCCACACTTTTATTGTAACTTTTATAAGGGAGGTCAGATTTGGGACACAAATAAAGTGTATAAATTAGAAGGAGAAAAATACTTTTTGGCTCGAAAGAGAAATCCAAGCTTTTTGAAGCTGCCGTGGCTATAGATACAATATGTTTATGCCAGTTAAGGTTACTTTCAAATGTAAAGCCCACAAGATTGAAGGTGTCATTGCTCTGGAAAACTTGGTCGCTCATAAGTAGAGGAGGAGTATTTGGTGACTTTTTTCGCGACAAGGAACGTGATTGTGTTTTGGATGTATTAAAATGGAGGAGATTTTTGGCGTTCCAATCCAATATTAAATTAAGATCCTGCAAAAGAGATTTGTTTTCTAAATCAGGTTTAGTGATGGGTTTAGGAACCTGAAAACTGGAGTAAAGGGTACTATCGTCGGCAAAACAATGAATGGAATTAGTTGTGGACGAGAGAAGGTCGTTGATGTGAAGAAGAAATAATGTTGGTGACAGAACTGAGCCCTGGCACTCCAGCATTTACTTGGTGAAAACTAGAAGAATGGCCGTTCATAATAACTGACATACGTCGATCAGATAAATAACTAGAGAGCCAAGTACAGAGTTTAGTTGAGAGACCATAGGAGGGAAATTTATTAAGAAGAAGTGCGGCATGCCAGACCTGGTCAAAAGCTTTGGAAATATCAAGAGCAACGATCTGGGACTCACCTAGAAACTCAAAAGACTTATTTTACCAGTATGATACGAAGGAAAGAAGATCTACTGTAGATCTTTTGTGGTAAAATCCATACTGCCTGTCATGCAAAATTTTATGTTTTTCTAAATACTTAAGAATTTGTGAATTAATAAATTTTTCCATTACTTTACAAAGAACTAAGAGAATTGAAATTGGTCTATAGTTATATGGAAGATGCTTGATAGAGTTCGGGGTTGGTGGTAAGAAAGAGATCTAGGGGATTTGAACTATGATTTGGGGCTCTAGGAAAGTAGGTGGGTTCCAAAATAAGGTTGGTAAGAGAGATACTGACTGCGAAGATTTCGACTGCTCTGCCTTGGGGGTCAGTTTTTAAAGAACCCAGCCAATCCTTATTATGGACATTAAAGTCGCCAAGCACGATTACTTCAGCCGATGGAAACCGAGAAATTATGCTATCGATCTTTGTTGAAATAAAGTCAAAGAATTCGACATAGGAATTATTAGATGGAGACCGGTACAAACAGCAGATAAATTTAGTTGAAGACCTAAGGGAAAGTTTGAGCGAAGGATATCGGGCCTACCCGATTCAAGATTGGAAACTCGAGCACAAGCCAGATCGTTGCGAACGTAAGCACATACGCAACCATGTGGGCGAAAAGACGAAATAAGTTCGTAGCCTGAGAATAAAATCATTAGTTAAAGTTAAAGAAAAGAAATAATCGATTTTTTTAAATTAGTCTAATAACTAAAAGAATGAGCCCAGAAAGAAGCCCTACAATTGTTTACCTCAATAAGAAAAATACCTGTATTTGTGGCTGTTTTCCACGACTGACAAGAAAAAACAAGTTTTATTTGGATTCAAAATTACTTTTTGTCACTAGCTAATCTTGTTTGTTGATTAATTTAAATAATTAAATATTCTATGTCGTCAACCGTCAATAACCCGTACAATTTCTTACTTAAGCTAATTTGTTAAAAATTGTTTATTATTTAGCTCATTACATAATTATACATACAGTAAAACTTTAAAAGCTAGTTAGTGTTCTGCAGATATTTATAATGTCTAAACATACAGAAAACAACATTTTGTTCATTAAGCCTATAGCTTTTTATTACAATGTAATTGGGGTAATGCCACCGCACAATCTTAACCTTCGCAATATTTGTTATTATTTTTTGTATTGCCTAATATGTCTCTCTGTTTTAATTTTTATATCAACAATGATTTTAGTTGGTATTGAGGAAAGGTTATCTTTTATTATAGAGTCTAAAGGGCCCAATAACAGAATTTACATAACCTGGGAAATAATTATCACTTCAGTGGGTTTCTCTTCAGTAGTAACGATAATTTTAAGTACAGTTCTTCAAAACAACTACTGGCAGAAAATATTTAGAAAACTTGTGGTTTTAGAACACGAAATGTATTTATATTGTAAGGATTTTTCAAAAAATGGGCTTTTAGAAAAACATCTTTACAAATTTTTAGTTCAAACATGTTTACTACATTTATCCCAAAATTATGACCTAATTGTGTGGATCGAAAAAGATCCGATTTGCTTCTTATTGTATAGAAATAGTTTTTGTTTTTATAATGTTACACTTCTAATATTATTTAAAGATTTTATATGGATGACACAAAAGATATACAAACATATAAATTACCAACTAAAAAGCAACTATAATATAGAAGAAATACGAAAATGTCGAAATATGTTTTTTGAAATGCAAGTTATTACAGATCTTATAAACAAAATTTTTAGAACGCCACTGCTTTTTGTCTATGCGTATTTTTGGGCTCGAACCCTCTTACACTGTATTGAGCTGTACGATTTTACTACATCATGGAAATATTTTGGAACAAGTGTAAATCAAAAATTAATTGTAGCCTTGAGTCTTAATATGGTTCCAATGGTAAGTAAATACTAAGCAACAGCCATCTTAAACTACAAGCCATAAAGTAGCAAATCCGGCAACACCATAGATATGTCACATTTAGATATACAGAGCCTAGTTGCCTTTTGCGGATTTTTACGACTCTACGCAGTAAACATACTTGAGGCCCACCGGAAGGTTTTGGTACATGCGCATTAAAAGTCATGTCCAGTACCGGACTTTAATCTTTTTTAAATAAATAAATAATTTAAAAATTTTAAAATCTCATCTCCTAAATGTGTACAGAAAAATATTCGTTATATATTTATATAATAATTTATATTATTTTACATTTCTTTACGAATATAATCCGTTTACCTGGGTTACGTTGAGAGAAATAATAATTTAATATCATCAGTTTAATGTCACTTAATAAAATTTAAAAAAAAAGAAATAACCAAGATTCTGTGATGTATTTTGGACTACTTTACATGAATGCCTGATCAGAAAATTCACAATTTTTCCTGATCCTAAAGAAAAAGTGATGGTGGTTCAGACATGCAAAATACGTTTTTTATTTATGTTCTGAACTTAAATTAAGGGTAAATTTTGTTTTAGCATCCACCAATATATAGTACTTTGCAAAAAAGCGTTAAAAAATTTCTGATTTTATATTCCGATATTTTAGGGTTAGAATTCAGCATATATTACATATCTGGGTCCAATACTTTTGCTTCATTTTGTAGAATAGTGTAAGTCGAGGCAAAATAAAGGAGACAAAAAGAATCGGCCAAAGAACAATGTCGTGGTTTCGCAATATCAGAGCAGAACATATCCGTCTAACAACTTCTAAAAATGGCATATTTTTTTTGTAATTAGCTGCTAACCTATAGTGATAAAAAACACTAAAAAAGGAGTAAATAAAGTATAATGGTGGCTTAATTTATAATATAAAATTCAGCTACAGAAAAGTTGGGACATTTACATATCATTACACATTTAAAGTTCAGAACATATTACAGAGAGGTTTAAAAACAAAATTTAAAATGCTACTACAATAAATAAAGTAAACGCTTTTGTCAAAATTATTATTAGAATATTTAAAAAAATACTTATTACGTTCTAATTATTGAAAACTGCCAGAGTAGCAAATCAGGTGATAACATTTTATTAATTCAGTTAAATTGTTAAAACATATGTAATACATTTAGTTGATATACTTACTTATTTAACTTTTTTTGAATCAGGCCCGGATCTTTATTTTTCTAACGAGGGGCAAAACTTGTCGTTGCCGTATGCCGCCCCGCCCGGCCTTTTTATTAAGAAAATTTGAAGAGCAAAAAAATTGCTTCCTTTTTTAAATACCTATATATAATAACAAATTAAAAGACTTAATTATTAAACTATTCCATTCCATGTTTCAATTTGCCGTCCCTTAAAGGTGTCACCCGTGGCAGACACCACCGTTTGCCCCCACCCCTCCTAGATTCGGGACTGCTTTTAATACTTTTTTTCTTAAATTCGGCAACAATTGACATATACCGTATTAGACGTTTTTGATATCTGTATTTTTTAAAATTTATTTAAATACGGTACTGACTCACTGTCCTTCAAACGGAAAAACGGCGATAAATTCACATCATTTTTCCCAATACTTCGTTTGGCGCCAGACGCGTTCCCCTTCGATTTGCTTGCGCACAAGCTCATTTTTTCGCCCATGAATTGTAACTTTTGTTTCGCGCAGGTACAGGGCCGTATTAAGGGTATGAGGCGCCCTAGGCTAGAATTCCCAGAGCGCCTATTTTCGTACAAAGAAAAAAATTTTGAAGAGCAAAAAAAAAAAGGTAATTTTCTCCTTTTCGCCTCTATTTTATTTACATCCCCGCAGAAAAATTAGTTCTAATCCCCACCCGACCTAAACTTTTTAGAAACTTCCCTGTGTAGCGCCTATTACTCCCCTATCTGGCGCCTATTTTTTCATGGCGCCCTAGGCTGTAGCCTAGTCAGCCTAATGGATAATACGGCACTGCGCAGGTAACAACCTTACTTAATTAGCTATACATCGAGATCAGTGTGCAACACAGCATGTTAGAAATTTCAAGTGAAATTTAGAAGTAAACAGAAACAGATTTTAAACGATTGCAATTTTTATCTGTTTTTAAAAGTTAGATAGTAGCGTTCAGATATTATTAAACAAAAAAAAATAAGTAGTTTATTAGTTCTGGTTAGTTTATTAGTTCAAAAACAGCAATAGTGCCAAAGTATTACTCGTTGTTTTTCGTTTAATGTAAGAAGAAAATTGGCACGTATAATGTATTGTTAATCCGTGCCGATGTATGTACCATCGTGTCCAACAAAACAATGGGGAATTACAATTGAAATAGGGAAGTGTCTCCTAGTCTATAAGAAATAAAATTCCTTATTTTTACATTTTTTTGACTGTCACACAATAACTTTGCTTTGATAACATTAAACCATAATATTCTAGTAGACCAAGAGATAAAACTAGATTTTGTTGTCCCATTTTTTTGGGCACGGTGGTACGTTAGTAAACTATTAAATTATAATTCTCGTTAAAATGTAAAAACAATGTAACATTGTTTGTATGCACTTCAATATGCCACGAACGTGTTGCGTTTCAAGCTGTAAAATCAATATTCCAGCAATATTAAAACAGAGGGTTATCAAAGTTTCTCAAAATACGATTGGATAAAAACAACTTAACTAATTTAAAATTGTAACTACAAAATGTTTTCATTAAGGATAGTGTTTAAAAGTGCACCAAAAACAATTTTTTACCTCAGCAATATTCCAAGGACTATATTAACTAATTTACATACATATAATATACTGGTTAGTCCACTAAAAATTTTTATTCATATGTATATATATTTTCAAAGTTATTTACTTAAGGTTTTAGGGTTGTTAGTGTAAAACTTTAGTTATTTTAAAGTGCATCTTATGTAATACAAATTAAGCTTTTATATTTAAGTATAACTAAAATATGTTACTCTCTATTTATTACCAAATAATAAATGTTTAGTTAAATTTATAAAGTTAACTTGGTCCGTTTGCATAAAATAAATCAAATTTGGTATTCTAAATACCAAAACAAAATTTTAAAGCAGATTTTTAAAATAACCTATATATTGTCTAAAACATCCTAAAAAAATAAAACTTATATTTTGTTTAAAACATCCAAAAAATTAGGTATATTTATTAGGATCTATTAAAACATTCCTAATGTGCAGTGTTGTTTGCAACGTTGCCTTTCTTACTTCATGGCTTTTAGTTTAAGACATCTGACATCGTGACTAGGTTCATTAAATATTTTATTATCCATTAGTACTATAAAAGGCACCCTCCAGTTGGATAAAAAATCAGTAGTTACAAAGGGTTTATACAGAGTTCAACAATAAGTCTGTAACATGTCGGGATAAATAAAGGGAAATTCAATACCCACACTTTATAAGTATCCCAAATCCGACTTTGGAATATTAGTATCGTATCTAGGGAATAGCAACTCCCAAAATTCTTAGTATTCTTGATTCCATTCAAAGAAGAGCTGTTCGTCTTAAGAATTCCTTTACTTAGAGAAAGACTCCTTGGTCTTAAATATCGTCGGGCTGTAAGGGATCTTGTAACTCTTAACAGAGAAACTCGTGGTTTAGTACGTATGCATCCTTATAGGGTCCAAATGGACAGGCCCCGAACTTTCGGAGGTCTTCCTTTCCTGTCCAAATCTTTAAGTTTTTAAGATGCAGAGTGTTAGGGTTCTTTAAAACATTATGTTTTTATTAATATATTTAAAATCCCTTATTTGACTACTTATTTTTGACTAAAAATGAACACCAGTGACTTGTTACATTTAAGTATATTTTGGTTGAACTAAGCGAAAGTTTATTTTTACTTTTTAATCTTAAGAAAATATAAAAAAATACTCTCTAAAAACGAACTCGCCGACCATAAGAAATATTAGAGGTGGGGTGTGAGTTGTTCGTGTCACCGTCCAAAGAAAGGCGGAAGCAATGAGCCAGCAGCCCCTAATCTCGTTAATCTCTAATCGGCGCGGCTCGTGAATTTTGGGAGAGTACATAGCTGATTGATGGAAGATACACGTATTTCCTAGGGTCGGCGGTTTTGTTTCCATACCGGTATGAAATTGTTAATAGAGAGAGAGCCCCAGGTGGTCGTACTATTAATTTCACATTACAATTCTTAATAATCTGATTAATGAATTTCTCGATATTGCCGTTCTAAAGGGTCTTGATGTTACCTAATCCGGCATTAAGAGTCGCTTGGTGACTGCATATTGTAATTGCTCGTTTGCATAACCCATATAACATTTTTTGCCGGCGTTGTACATTTAATTTACTAGCATTGCCAACACTCTTTAATGGCAAGGCATTGGCAAAAAGGTATCAAAAAGACGCGAAAGTGGGCAATTGGCCGTTATTAGGCCACGTGTTGCAGATAATGTGATGGCATCCGTCATTAATAAGTTATTGGCAAAAAATGCGTTTAAGAAGATGGCATCCATCATTAATAAGTTATTGGCAAAAAGATAACAAAAAGACACGAAAGTGGGCAAATGCAGATACTCCAGCAAGCTGGCGTCTTATTGACGAAAATTGTCGCATATACTTTTTTTAAAAGCTAAAATGATGCGATATTTTATTTAAAAATTATAATAGGGAAAAACTCCTTACTGCATGCAATTTCCTTGCAATGCAAAGTACCATCTCTCGGAACACTGTCCAACTTAGAGATGCAGATTTTTACTCTAGCCGAAGATATTTCTTTCAAAGCTAAGTGAGATCATCTACCGCAGACCGCTGTCGAATTATTTTTGTCTAATGGGTACGGTTTAGACGATAAAAAGCGAAGATATTGCAGAAACGTAGTAGTTTATTGTCCATTACGCCATCTATCGGTATGTCAAAAAACTAATAAATATATATAATATTTTTTATTAACACGTCTTTAAAACTTTTAATAAAGTTTTAAACAAAATGTTTACAGCTCCTAACAGTCTACTTGAATATCTTGCCTTCTCGACTAGCCATCACCAAATAATCACACAACACACACTTATTAGGTAATGAATACATTTAATTATGTCTATTAAAATTGGTATGCCGCCATTTTTGTATGCTTGCCGGCAATTCGCCTGCATGTAAAATTTATTGGCAATTAAGTGTTTATTTAGGGTTGACTTTTTAATGCGTATAAGATGTTGGCATAATATTGCCACCAATTGCCAATGCTTTACCATCAATGCCAATATGAAAAATGTACATTGCCGGCAAATAGTGTTTGCTGGGAATGATTTAATTATTTCTAGTTTGGTTGCTTCAGAATGATTAGTGTTGGTTTCTTATACTGCTTAAGAAAGCGGTCTTGGTACATTGGTCAGTAATAGAAAAACAAAAGAAACACTATTAGTCACGTATGTTTACCTGCCGGTATCTAGTTAGGTTGTCTCTTTTCCTCACATTGCCTATATGTGTTATGTTATTTAGCTCAACCGGTATACAGATGTGTTAATCAAACCATTTTATTTGCTCATAAGAACATCTAGAAAAGGTAGACAACCGTTTTTTCTTTGTTGATGGTAAATTTAATGGTGAACAACCTCACGCTTAACTGCACTCAACTCCATCACGGAAGTATGCTCTACCAGATTATGTAAACTCACTGATCCGAGAAATAATATGGATGAATACAGCAAAAATTACAATAACCCCAACGTGGGCACAGCGCAGTCCTCTTGTGGGCAAGCGCAGTAAAAGTTTACAGACTAGCGGAAAACAAAGGGGATCGAGTTTGGAAATTTGGAATACGGGAATCTTTTGCGCCAATCATGAATCTAAAACTTCTTTTGGAAACGTTTCGTTCACGAGATATTCATCATCAAAGTTAAAATTCAATTCTTAGTTCCCCTCTATTTCGCCTTCTTTTTGCAAAATAAACTTTATATAACACTAAATTGTCCCCCAATATTTTATAAACATCTTTAAGAAAAAGCCTTTTTTTAGTTATTTTACATGTTTTTTCATTAAACTCCAAATCTTTCACCCCTAAAACGCTGCAACCATGCATACACTTATGTGTATAATGGTTTCAGATATGGCGACTTGATTTAAAGCAAACTTTTTATATTAATAATGAAAGGCTTAAAACCAATAAGAAAAACATGTTTTAAAAAGGGTTTTTATAGTTTAATTAAATATAGTGTGCTAATTTGGTGTTATATCAGTAATTTAGTGCAAAAAAAGGAAAATATAGTAAAAATAAGGATACTCTCAAGATCGAAACGTTTCAAAAAAAAAAACAAAAATCTTACATTCGTGATCAGCGCCCAAAAAACCCCGTATATCAAATTTCGTCAAAATCGGAGTTGCCGCAATTTTCTAGCCAGTTTGTTTGTTTCTTGGATATAAATATTAACATATTTTATTTTAAGTTTCTACTCGTCTTCCATAGAAGTCCCTAAAAATTAAACCGGTTTAGATATTGGTAGTATCTTTCGTCTTGTATAATTTAGTATACGAGAGTGCTTTGAAGCACTAATCTCAATTTAAATTCCGCTTCTTGCTGGACCCTCTTTGACTTAACCTTGAAACTGCACAATATATTTTTCATTATTATCTGTCTTCTTAAAACTACTTTGACACAACAAAACTGAATGATTGGTATTTGATTTATTTTATCATAAAACCAATTAGTTTTGGTGTAACTAGTTTGAGGAATAAATCTCAATTTATAAACTGATATTTCACTCCTGCTGCCGTAGCAGTTTTCGTTCAGTTAAACTTGGCGTGATGTGCCATTTGTAAACGCTGTCCCCTCATTTACCTTGACCAAGTTTTCACTTTTGCCTTTAGTCGTTTGCAAACGTTCGTGATATTAGAAAATTGTATGCTGAAAATTTTTGGGGTTAGGGCCAAACTGACCACATATTTGTAATCAAAACCACAAGAAAAACCTTGCAATTTCTGCAAAATACAATTACTCATTATTTAGTTTTGGTTTAACAAAACTAAAATAAACGAAAGTTAAAAACACCACTGAAAAACACGAAGACTCATAAAGCACAAATGAAAGGATGAATACCAAATGACTAATAACGGTCGACCGTAGATGAGAGGTTGACCACACCCAAATATTGAAACTATAATTGTCTTTGATTTTACGATCGGGAAATCCCAAATTATCAATTATATTATGATGAATGTGGCTCTGTCGCTGTTTAGGTAAACATTTTCAGTGTTACAACCCCTGTATTTATTAAAATACTGTAAATTATGTCAATGTTGCCAACACTATATTGGATTTTGATTGAAAAACACTAACTTTTATGAGAACTGCGCATGTGCAAAGGTGGACAGCAACTCTCCCAGTGTGGGGTCAAAAATTCGTGCGCAGGTCTATTGAAAATATATGGGGAACATT